>APFE030863502.1:154378-193171 GCA_000404065.3 Pinus taeda | reverse complement strand
CAACTATCCTTATCATGAAAGGTGGCTTTGGTGTACTTCCCCAATGTACACCCTTTGCATGTTTCTCTCTGTTCTAGTGTACCTTGGGAAGTCCTATAGAAATCTGCTGCATGATCTTCATAGATCCATGGTGCAAGTGACCCAATCTTCTGTGCCACAATTCACCAATTTCTCAGCTTTGCACCTTCTCTACTTTTGTTCTCATTGTTGCACAATCTTCTACATCCAATTTGTAGAGTTTCTTCACCCGAACCCTGATCCACTTCACTTTTCCTGAGACTATGTGATGAAGTAAAGCCTTTCCTTTGTTAAATATCACATCGTAGCCATGGGTCCTCCAACATAGCAACTAAAACAAAATTCTTCTTCAAACCCAGAACATACATGACATATTTTAATGTGATAGAAGAACCAAAATCCCTTTGAAATGTAACAGTACCAATTCCAGTTGCATTATACCTTCCATCATATCCCTTTTTGATGTGCATGTTGAGTTTCTTCTCCTCCAAGTTTCTTAAGAATTATTTTTTTCCACTCATATGGAATGATGCTCCATTATCCACATAACACACACTGCCCATCACTGATGTCACCATGCAAGAAATGAGGGTGAAATCCAACTTGAATTGTGAAGCAAGAGATTCACCTACCACTCCTCCTGAGGGCTTCTTGTCAACCTTCATGTGTGGACACTTCATGGCATAGTGTCCCAACTCATGACAATGAAACAATTTAATCTTCGACAAGTCCTTCTTATTTCCGCCCCGACTAGAATCTGATTTGGAATGGGATGACTTCCCTTTCCCTTTATTTGTCTTTCCAACTAAGTCATAATTCTCCTCGTCATCATGCTTGGATGAGGATCCATCTCTGGTGTTTCACTGAATCTCTTCTTACACCAATTCAGACCATAAACGCTCCACTCTGTTAGCTTCTCCCTCCCATTTACCAAATCCTGGTAGCTGTGCCCCCTCTTGGGAAGGCCTAGAAGTGCTAGGCCGACCAGATCATCTTCAACAATTGTAACACCAACATTCCCAAGCTCATCTTGACATTGGGTGAACTTGGTCAGGTACTTTGGTATTGTGTCTCCCTTCTCCATCTTGATTTTTTTGAGCTTGTCCTTCAATGCAAAATTCCTATGGTCATTGTTTTTTTGGAATAGGTCTATCAAGGCATTCCACATTTCATATGGATTCTCCTTCCTGTGGAGGATTGAGAAAATATGATATCAAACTCATTCTAGTATGTCCTTCTCACCTTTGCAACACATTCCTCCACTCTTCTAGGTCTTAAGCGTCCATTGGCTTAGGAATATTAGTGTCTATGAATTCCTTCAGGCTGTTATCTTCCAACACTGCCTCCATCATGTCCTTCTAAGAAATATAGTTTGAACTACCCTGAAGGGCATATTCGAGTCTCAATCCATAGAACGACATCCTGTTGACTTTGAAGAATGATACACCAAATTCAATTTCACCTGTAAAAGAAAAACTCGTATTCTCCTCTTCTAGAGTGATTTCTGCTTCGATACCATGTATAAATTCCATGTAGATTCAAACTGCTTATGTGATTTTCTAAAACAAAAGACATGAATCTACTCTAATCATCAATGGAAACAATTAATTGATCGAGAAATCACGAAGCATACAAGAGAAAGAATTTAATCAACACATTACACAATGGTTTCCTGGGGAAAGCCACAACTAAAAACCCTTGCTATCTATATATTGCATTAGTAAAAAAATATGAGAAGATTACAATGCGTTTCTCAAGCCCGAGAAACCTCTGCACTATCTCTATCTGTCTCACAACTTCCCAGACAATCCTAGGCCGATACTTAACCAATTTCTCGCTTTCCCAAGTCGTTATTTCCTTGCGCTTTTCTTTGGGAATTAGCCCTTATTAATTAGGTAAATTCCTCAATTGGAATTACACAATCCTCATAGGCCTTCCTCTAACTGCATGCACCACCTGTACAATTCAAATGATTATACAATTGATAGTACACTATCCCTGAACTCCAATCTCAATTGGGTATGTCTCAGATCTGAAATGCATGAGTTATTTGTGGGTGAATCATCAGTTAACTGGTTGAACACATGAAGCAACACCCCACTGTCTAACTTCCTACTAGTTCCTCCATAAGTTGGAACTAGTTTAACTGACTTGAAATCACTTAAACTGAATTAGCTAATTACAACTCAAAATAAACTCAACCAAGGCTCCTATAATGTAGGAGACACTCTACATGACTCTAGTTAGACCCTCAACTCAAATTAAATAATCCAACTAAGTCAAATTAACTTATTTAACTAATACAGGTTGTCATGTGATGTGCAATTACAATTTTTTTCCTAATTTAATTCAAGGGAAAAAATAAATTAGGATTTTCTAGTTGCATTTTCAACAACAACCTTATGGCAGTGTTGTGGATTAGAAGATTTTTTCAGTTAGAAGAAATATGAAAATGTAGATATTCTAGACATGGACCTTTTTAGGTTTTTACATATTCATTCTAATCTAGATCACCACCATTTGATGGAGATATGTTTGTCAATTGATATCCATTAACTATATTGGGAAAGGGTTCAAAGATCATTTTTAAGATCTCCTAATGGAGTGTTGTCTTGGTGGTTGATTGAAAAACTTGTAATATGGTGGGTATTAAGGATATATTAGCGACGGGAATGGTTATCTCGTGTTCTATAGTGATTCAAAAGACCTAGAATCCAAAAAAATATTCGAACTAGAATTTATTAGGAATACTAGTTTCAGATCCAATGGGGCACTAATGTGTTCGATCAAGATGTGGTCCACTGAGTGAAGACATGTGGTCATGAACTTCCATGTGTCAACCACATAATGTTGATGTTGTATTTTCTGGATGCTAACTTGGGGATTTGAAGATTAAATATTCAAGGGGCCATAACATTGTGTCTAGAACTCACATTTGGATGAAAAATACGTTGTTGAAAAGTTCTTGATGAGAAAACGAAAATTATAATTTAAAAAATGAATATTTAAGGTGGTTTAACGAAGAGGATTTTTTATAACCTCACCTCCTTAAGGCTACTTAGGGGGTTGGGTGTGCTCAACTTGTTTGACATACTCAATCTTATTATTTGAGGGCATTTTTTTTATAAATGATTAGTTTATCGACTTATATTTCAATGATGAAACTCAAACCTCTAATTATTTAAATGGTTTTAAATTATGATTTTCAAAGTGATCATTTAAATGATTATATGGTGATGCAAATCAACTATATGTGCATCAATATGATGTAACTAATGTTGTCGATTCATATGGTTATAAAATATTAAAAATGAAAATGTTTGATACTTTAATTTGTAGATACTACTCATAGTTTACCTAATGTGACAAGAAACTATAAGCGTATGTTGTTGTGGGATTGCGTCAACATATATTGGAATTTGATTAATTTAGGGTACCATAATATTTTATATGATTAAATTTATGAATTGATCTTTTTATGGAACTATTTAATGCATTGATATTAGTATCTGCAGGCACAAGGAACAACCTTGTTTATCGATTCAATTATGGGTAATGGGGTTGTATACAAGTCTATGAGGTACCATCAAGAGAGGAGAAACAACATTAATTTTTCCACCTATTAGCACTCATTTTTCATGACTTAGGTTGAAAATCTAAGTGATGCTTTTACTTAGAGGTTGTATGTTGTTGTGAGGGTAAGCTGGGGATTCAATCACTTAAAAGGTTTGGATAAGGGAATGCAATAAGGTGGTAACCTTATTCATTAGTTATCATCAATCTCTCAATAAGGGAAACAAATATTGGGCTAACAATCTTAGTAGTTGAACCATTTACCCCACTGAGAAAGTTAGATGCTTAAAGGGCATGCAAAAACATGGCACCCTTGTAATATATTTAAAGATAACCCTTGAAGGGCATGAAGAAGTAACGGGAACCTAATCCAAACTAATGTCAATTTGAAACCTCTTATCACTCTATATCTTCTTTCCTGAGTGTGCCCTACAAATTCATTAAATAACAAATTTTCTTCATGTTGTATATTTTCCTTCGTTATTATCCTTTTCTTGTCAATAAACAAATTCTGAAGGTTCAGATCCATCAATGGAAATACATAACTCTCCAAACTTTCACCCTTTTCATCCTTTTTCGATTTCTTTTCCCATTTTTTTATAGAGTCCATATGTCTGAAGGATTTAGAAACTGGGAATTATTTTCTCTATGAATTATTAAAACTTTCAGTTCATATGTCATAACTTTGAGAATATTGGATATTGAAAAAACTAATCCAAATACCTAATGTTTGACTTTCTCTAGAGGGTTAGCAACCATTGATCTCAAGAAAATTGACGATCTCAATTAACTATTGATTTTATGCATTGATTTGCTAGAGGATAAGGATAGATAACTGGATGTTGGAGGGAGCATATATCCAAAATTTGGAGTCTATAAACTTCCTTTAAGTCTTTTATTTCGAAAAATTGATTGACATGTTTCCATATATATGGGACTTAATGCCCACACAATTTGTAATGTTTCCTTAAATCTATTATTCAATTTTCTCTATAATCACCCCTCTTTCTCCATAAAAACTTAATTGACTCGTCCACCTACAAGTTAGTGAATTTTCCCAAATATACACATTTTAGGAAAGTTTCAAAGGGATTCATGCAAAAACACACATAGATACAACCAATGTTTTCTATATAAGAATTATATATAAATTTAATTATAAACTAGAACTTTCACTTAGAAAAGGAGTCTATAGTCATATATTGTATTCATTAACACTCTAAAAGTATCTCCTTTACATACACATGAATTCATTAACACTCTAAAAACATCTCCTCTTCATACACACTTTTTCTTACTCTCAATCTCCTTAACCTTCCCCTTATCGACATTTTCAATCTAAATAGGGTTTATTTATACAAATATGTTGAGTTGACTCAACACCTAGGATGATTGATTCATAATAAAATAGAAACAAATCTCCTATCTATCCCTAAAATCACTTAATTCTTCCTACTGCATACTCAAATGATCATATTTGGTTATTTTACATGGCAATGAGAGAAATCAACTTCTCTCTTCGTAAACACACTAAAAACCTTTATAACTATCACAAAATTAGGAAAATACAAATTGAAATAATGCTCCACATTATATTACTAGGGATACAAGACTTGTTTATGGGCTCTTGCTCATGAGTTCTTTAATACCATTCCCATATTTAGAATTTTTCTTCTTCTATCATCCACATGGAAACTGCAAGTGGTTGATCCCGCCACTTGATTGAGTATTGAGAGTACTCTTTTATGCTTGCCTTCTTTACTACCTTTTTATTTAAGATGGATTCAATCCACCTTTGAGATGCTTTAGGTAGTTGTTTCTCCCATTCTATAGTCCAAATTCATCACTTTCAAATGCATCTTTTGAAATTTCCTTTGCTCCCTTATAAGGGTAGACATATGAAACATTAAAAATTGGAGACATTCCAATATCACTTGTAAGCTACATTTCATATGCATTCAAGGAAAACTTACTTAAGGTTTTATATGGTCCAATATTTTTAAGTTTTAATTTATTGTACTCCCCTTAGGAAACATTTCTTCCCTTAGGTGTGTCAATACCAAATTTCCAACGCCAAAACTCATCTCTATTCACTTCAAGTCTACTCTCTATTTGTACTTTCTACTACTTTCATGAAGATCTTAATTGACTCTGTCATGTAATTCTTATATAGCTGCCACAAAATCCTCATTATCTGCGTCTCTCATGTCTTATTTTCTGAAATTTGTCAACTCATAAACTCCTTTGGGATGCATTCTATAGATAATTTGGAATGGAATGAAACTTGTGCTTCTATTAGATGAATAATTTTATGCAAATACAGTCCATGCAAGTACCTGATCCCACTTCTTGGGATTTTCACTTACTAAACTTCTTAAGATATTTCCAAGACTCTTGCTCACCACCTCTATTTGTTCATTAATATGAGGATAGTATGTTGAACTGAAATATGAAATTGGTTCACAACATTTTCCATAGGGTAATTTGATAATGACCAATAAATTCATAGCCTCTGTCAAAACAATACTTCTTGTAAATCCATGTAATATGACTATTTCTTTGAAAAACAAGTTTGCAATGTTAGTTGCATTGTTTTTCTTGCTACATGATATAAAATGCGCCATTTTAGAGAATCTATACACCACAACAAAAATTGAGTCGTTCCCTTTCTGAGTTTTATACAATCTTAATAGAAAGTCCATACTCACTGAATCTCATGGTATACTTGGAATTGGTATGACTAATACAATCTAGTTTTCAAGATCCTTCCTTTTGGATGTAAACATACCCTACATATTTCAACAAACCTATTTACATTAACATGCATGCATGACCAAAAATAATATGCATTAAACTGAACACATGTTTTATCCTTCCCAAATGTCTTACTTAGCCTCCACTGTGCTTCTTGTGCAACAATTTTTTCCTCATTGAACATTTTGGAATGCATAATTGGCTACCTTCAAACAATAATCCTCACTATATTATATAGTATATCCATTGAATTCTATCTCTACTCACTGGACTCTGACAAGTTGCATAAGCTTATTTGAAATCTATATCTTCATTATACATTTCCTTCAAAGCATTAAATCTATTAACTTGAAATTCATGCAAAATCATATTTTCCATGCTTCATACATCTATAACTCTATTAGACCACCCATTTATATGCTTGATAATAAAATTAAAATTTTGCAAAAACTTAATCCATTTCACATGCCTTTGATTTAATTTTGATTAACTGCTAATAATCTACAAGCATGGTTTTCAATATATAAGACAAACTCTTCAAACATTAAATAATGTCTCCATTTTTAAAATGCTTGAACAATAGCATACAATTCCTTATCATATGAGGAATACTTTTGTTTAGCATTATTTATTTTTTCACTAAAATTAGCAATTGGTTTCCCTTATTGACTTAAAACAACTCTTATGGAAGTACCATTCTTGACTTAAAACAACTCCTATGGAAGTACCATTGGCATCACACTCAGTTTGAAACAACTTATTAAAATATGATAATGCTAAGAGAGGATGCTTTGTATTTTTTTGTTTCAACTATTTAAAACTCGTATCATTGGATTTGTCTAATGGAAGGGTTGCTTGTTTCCATTTATGGTTTCTATGATTGGAGCACATATTTCATTGAAATTTATGATAAACTTCTTGTAAAAACTAGCTAACCCATTTCATTGAAATTTATGATAAACTTCTTGTAAAAACTAGCTAACCCATGGAAACTCTTGACCTCATATACTCTTTGAGGAGTAAGACATTATATTATGGCTTTTACCTCCTCCATATCCATTTTCAAACCCTCTCATGATATCACAATACCCAAATAAACTAATTTTGACTTAAAAAATGTACATTTCTTTAGATAAGAGTTTCTCCTTTTGCAATCGACTCAAAACCAATATTAGGTGTTTGAGATGTTTCTCATTTGAATGATTGTAAATGAATATATCATCACTACAAACAATAATAAAGTTTCCTGTAAAATCTTTTAACACTTCATTATTTAACCTGATAAAAACGCTCTTGCCATTTGTTAACCCAAATGGAATTACTAGCCATTCATAATGTCCATTATTTGTTTTGAATGTGGTTTTCTATTAATCTCCTTCTTTTATCCTTATTTGATGATTCCCACTCTTCAAGTCTCTTTTGTAAAAATAGTTAGCACCACTCAAGAAATCCATTAAACTATCCATACAGGGTGAGGAAAATCTCTACTTGACTATAGTTTTATTTATGGCCCTGAAGTTCATTCACTTTCTCCATCATCTTTCTTTGGACTTAGCACTATAGGAAAACACATAGACTTAGACTTTCTTTGATCAAACCCTTATCCAACAACTATTGCACATGATTTCTAATCTCCTCATTCTTTGTTGGAGTCATGCTATATGTTTCTTTATTAGGTAAATTAGCCCCTAGAAAAAGATCTATGTGATGAATTATACTTTTTAATAGAGGTAATTTATTTGGAAAATCATCCACCATAATTTTTTTTTTCACTACTGGTTCACAGATACCCATGTTCAGTGGGTCCGCTACGTCCAAGATCGAACAACGCTAGGGTGGACCCCACTTGAAGAGGGTCACACCCCTCGGCCTATTTACTGACCTGACCCCAAGAGCTTTCGGGTTTCGACCCTGTGACCTCCCATTGGCGAGGCCCCGGCTTGACTGATTGAGCTAACCCTTGGGGCTAATCATCCACCATAATATCAACAAATTCATTCAAAATTTTTTAAATTTCCCCAGGAAAATAAATTAAATTGGTGTTAGTAAGAATTATATTTGGCATACCAATCAAAGAAAAAACTCATTTTCTTCCTTGATCGAAAGTAAAAGCTCCTTTCTGATGACCATCAATGCTTTAGAATTGACTTCTTTAGCTATATTATCCTACTTTAATGGTATACGTTTGTGCCTATTTCCATATTTTTCAAAACTATAGGTATTGTTTCTTACTTCATGAATAACTCTTCTATCATACTACCAAGGTATTCCTAAGAAAACATGAAAATGTCCATGGGAATCACATCACAAATTATCTAATCCTTGTAGCTACCAATTTGAAAGTCTAACTAACATTGCTCATTCACCAACACTTGATGTTGTTTCTGCATCCAACACACTTTGTATGGAGTAGGATGTAGTGTCTTATTCAAGGCTAACATTTCATCTGTCTATGTAGACATCATATTTTCAGTAATTCTACTATCAATTATAACTTTTAGAACATTTACCTTTTTATTTACAAATGGTTCTAAATAATGTATTCCTCTATGTAAGTCCCTTAATATCCTTATTTGGCTTAAGTAAAACCATCTTGATAAGCAAGGATTCTCCAACTTCTCGTGTATCTTCATGTAAAGGTGAATTGACACTTCCTTCATCTGCTTGAGCGATATGTGCAATTCCTTGATCTATTATAGTGTTTTCTAGACATTCACACAATCTATGACTAGGTTTAGTTCATTTATAACATATTATTTGAAAACCTATAACTCTACCTCTTTTGTGAGGTCTTCTACCTTTAGAGTCATTACCTCTTGATGATGGTATTTTCTCATATGAATCTCTTACTTCTTCTTTCTAAGCTTGAAATATTCCTTTGTTATTATGTTTCCCTTTGCTTCTTGTTGAACTTCAACCTCTTCGTCATTGACTTCGCTTCCTAGCCAACTTCTCTTTTTCCTTAAGAGAAACATGGTATGGTTCTTCAAATTTCCTTAGAGGCAATATGTTAATTTAATCTTGAACATCATATATTAACCCATTAATATATCTAGCTATTTTCTCTGGATCTTCTTCTACATGTCTAGCTCTAATGTTTATCTTATAGAATTCCTCCATGTATTCTTTGTTGACATCATCATTGGTTTAAGATTTTCATTTGTTTAAAAAGAAGTTGGTAGTGTTTAGGTATAAACTTACCTTTCAAATTTGCTTCCATTTTGTCCCATATTTTGATCTTTACTTTTCCTTTGTTTCTTTTTGTCTTCTTGCACTCAATCCCACTAGAACAATGGATGGCGCTTTAATTTGGTCAATACAAACTTGATCTTCTTATCATCTTCCACATTCTCATAATCAATTTTTTTTAAAGCACTAATACAATCGGCAAAATCTTATCATTCAAATTTCCTTCATACATTGGCACTTCCATCTTTGGTCTAGAACTTGCTTCCATGACTACTTTGATCAATGGTTCTTTAACATTTTCTTCTTCTGACTCTACTTCTTCAACTTCCTCTTATGTTTGAGGTTATTTGTCTTCATAATTGACATATCTAGTGTTAGAACCTCTTATCTATTCAGTCTCCATGGCTTCCATACGTGATCGAATATTTGTCATTTCTTTGAGGAAGATGCATTATAATTCGTATTCCTCCTCAAATTTCTCCTTTTCCTTTGGCATTGGATGCCATTTTTCAAATACTTTTTTCGTAATTCTATTATGATAATGTATTTTTTTTTCTACTCTGACCAAAATGGACAATAACCTAATATGAATTTATGCTAATGGAATCCCCTATCACTATGTATCTTCAAAACTTGTGAATTTGATAAATAACATTTTTCATCACCCTACACCTTTTCCTTTGTTACTATTCTTTTCTTGTCAATAGACTGAATATAGAGCATTAAACATGCCAATGAAACCACACAACTCTCCAAACTTTCACCCTTTTTGTCCTTTGTCAAGTTCTTTTCTTATTTTTTTTATTGCGTTTAGACGTTTAGAGGATTCCAAATTTGGGAATTATTTTCTTTGCGAATTAGAAAAGGTTTGGATTTATATGATGGAATCTTAATGATTCTAGGTATCATAAAACTAATCTATATGCCCGATGTTCCTTTTTCTTTGGAGGGGTAATAGCTGTTGATCTCAAAATAATCAATTGTCTTGATTAAATATTGATTTTATGCATGGATCTACTCACGGACAAGGATGAATAGCTAGATGCTTGAGGGAGCAAATATATAGGATCCAAAATCCAGAAACTTCACTTAACTATTTTATTTGGAAAAGATGATTGACAAAATTATGAATATATGGGACATAAGGCCTACACAATTCAGAATATTTCCTTCAATCCATTCTTGACCTACTTAATCAATTTCAAATCTTTCACCATAAAAATCTACTTAACTCAATTCATTTGCAACTTCAATAAGTGAATTCACTAAAATATACACAGTTGAGGACAATTTCAAAGGGATTCATGCTGAAAGACACACAAAGACAATCCACACTATCTGTACAAGAATGGTATGCAAATGAAACTAGGAAGGACAATTTTCACACAAAAGAAGAGTTAGAAATCATAAATTGTATTCATTAACACCTTAAAAATATCCTCTATATACACACTCTTTCTTACTCTCAATCTCCTCAACCTTCTCCTTATTAGACTTTTTAGCCTAAAAAGGGTTTATTTATACAAATATCCAAGAATTGACTCAACTCCTAGGATGATCGATTCATATCCTCCAAATATAGATAAAATAGATAAAATCTCTTATCTATCCCTAAAATTTCCCAATTCTCCGAACTACATACTCAAACAATGATATTTTATTATATCACATGGTAATTAGAGAAACCAACTCCTCTCTTCATAAACACACAACTTCTCTCTTCATAAACACACTAAAAATCTCTAGAAATTACCAACTTAAGAAAATACAAATTAAAATGATACGCCTACATCACGAAGCATGATATCCTTGGTATAAATTATAAATTACCAAATATATAATGAAATATGTATAAAAAATATAAAAATGCTTTCATTAGTATGCATATGCTAATTAACACAAAAAATAATATAATTTATGCATTTTAGCAAAAACAAATAAGTTAATTAAATGAAAAAAAAAATAATAATATAATTTATGCATTTTAGAAAAACAAATAAGTTAATTAAATGATAGTAGTATGAATGACCATATAAATAAATAGTACTTTATATACTATATAAAACATAATATAATTAATGAAAAGTTATTAATAAAAATAATAATTATATGATTGTAGAATAAATGAAAATAAAATAATTATTAACTAAGTCAACTTGATTACTATTACATCCACAAATTAAGGAGAAGAAAGACGAAGAAGAATTCAAATTCAAATGAAGTGTGATAAATGAAAAATGAGTGGGCATAAGTCAATGAGAGTTAATAAATAATTAGTGGTAACTCCATGTGGGAGGATATCAAAGGAACACCTGAAAATAGGAAATGTTGGGGTTGCGTAAATTAATCTATTATTTTATTTTTTAAATAAATAAGTATTTGTGTACTGTGTATATGAGTGTCACATGAGAGGATGAATAATATAAAATAATAATTAATAATTTAAATATTTATATGATTAGGAGAATTGGTATGAAGCACATAATTTGTAAAGGAAAGTTTGAATTAAGTGGAAAATATTTTTTGAGAACTTTCTATTTATGATTATTGAAATTTGGTTAATTGAATAGTGTTTTGAAGAGGGAATTTTCTTTTTAAATATGTGGGTTCATTTTTTTTATTGATAGATAAGTACTTTCTATACAATCCCATTGTAACTCAAGGGTCTTTGGAGAAGAAGAGTACACGTTAGAGTTGGTAGGATGGTTAACTAGTGGGTCATCAAAGGATCAACAAGTTGTTGCAAACAGTTAGACTTGCAATTTAAGAATCAATGAACCAAAAAACTAATTATAGTAATTCTTGCAAATATATTTTCTAAGTATTGGTGTGTTTGTTGAATTAATACATGAATCAACATTATGTTGGAATGAGAAATTGATTAGGTTGTTTATACTGTTAATAGTTCAAGTATTGTGTTCGATTATTCTATAGTGTAAAGGCCCACATCTCAATGGGGGTCTTGAGTTTGTATAAAGAACTACTAAGCAAGTATTAAAGAAACAAACACATTTTTATTGTGACTGCTATTGTTTCTTTCCTTTCATTTTCAATTTTAATATCAATGCAATTCAACTAATTTTACAATGAAAACTAACAAAAATCTTGACAATGAGAACTAATTAAAAAATATCTCTATACAATGGCTTGGTTTTTGGGGCTCCTTCTCTATCAACCAAGAAAGTCTATTCAACTTCCTAGCCTAGGGAACCTCCATAGGTTCCCTATCCCTTTGAGCCTAAGTCCAAACACAACTATACCGTGTCCAAAATCGATTCCTCACTCTCTGTCCCACTCCAAAGCCTTTTCTTCAAGTTCTCCATCCAAACCTCTCATAAGAACCCCCCCCAATTTTTAAATTCTCCCCCCTCCTCAAGTTCCTTGTAAAAATGATAAGTCCCATTCTTCCCAAACTCTTCTCACACTTATGCCTCTCTTAGAGTAAATTCCACCCACACCCATTATGACACTACATATAAAAATTTCTCTTTTTTCTGTGTAACAAAGCACCCCACCATCCAGCCCATAGGCAAGGGTAATATATTCTTTAGGGCTCAAGCCTCGAACCCATTACAACGTACTCAATATGAGCTCAACATGTCACTTGCAGGAATTGAACTTGGGTAAGGAGGATACCAATCTTTCCTCCCAACTACTCATGGTAAACCCAATTGAGCTCGACATGTCACTCATGGAAATTGAACCTAGGTGGTGAGTATAACAATGATTCCTCTCAACCACCTAAGATAAACCCAATTGATAATATATGTGTGTGTGTGAATTATCTATAAACTTTACAATAAAAAAATTTGATTTTTGTGTAATAAAATAAAAATCATATATGGTAGGAAAGAGTTAAATAAATTCACTTCGACATAAAAAAATCACTTTCATACACAAGCTTGATAGCAATTACAGTAACAATTTTCATTATATATGTAGAGGATTATATCAATTATATTTATAACTTTGTCCTTTTTTTTAGTGTGGTTCATAAACATCATATATGAGTGGCCACTACCACAAAAACTATTCGGGCATATCCACTTGAAGGGATCACTTCCCACTGGCTCATTAGTAGATCTTAACCCTAATAGCATAGATGAGAATAGACCATGTGACCTCCCATTAACAAGGTGCTTTAATAACAAGAACTCAACCAATTGAGCTAACCCTTGGGGATTTTTGTAACTTTGTCCTAAATGGATATATATTAACAATCGTAAGAAATTTTTCATTATATAAAAATGTTTTTAGCAATTGTATTTATAATTTTAATTATATACGTGGAAGTTATATTAGCCAATTTTATTTCCTATCAAAAATATTTGTTTTCAAAACTAGTTCAGTATGAAGTGTTTTAAAAAGTATAGAATAGTCTAATTTTTTTCTTAGATATTAGTTTACATAGTCAAGAATGAGTTGACTTAATTGCCAAATTAAGAAGTCTATTAAATCTTGAGTTTTTATTTGGAATTCACATTTTTAATCAAAATTATTCTCTCTATTTTTTCATATATACCAATTTAAACAAATAAACATCCTGCAAGTGCATTGCATGTAATACTTAACCAACATTTCTCCAATATTTTATTGAAGACTCTAGGTATATTGCATGTAATACTTGACCAATATTTATCCAATGTTTTATTGAAGACTATAGTTAGGATGCCATAACTATCCCGCTACTCATACAAATTCCCTTTGTCCTGTTGCCTATATAAATGCTTGCCTTTTAGACATTATGTGTAAAAAACAATCCATCTACTATTAATGTGTAGAGATTTGATCTCTAAATATGATGTCCATTGAAATTAGAATGAACTTAGTGTTAATTATCATGTGTGCCAAGCTTTATTAAGTCATATGAGACAATGAATGTATTAATGCTCGTATCAATTTATATTTTTGGAATACTAATTATTAACACATGGTATGCTTTCTGGTTTGTTAGTTTCTCTACAAATTGGCACATTAGTCATCAAAATCACTAAGGATTGCACTTGGCTTGGACTACACCAACCTATACTCTTCGATAGATTTATGCCCACAAAATTTCATACCAATAACTTTTTCACCATAAAATGCCTTAACAAAATACCCTATCACCAACTATACCTAAAAAACTAATACCAATACATAATAATAAAATATTAATCTCCCTCCCGTATACACACAATTAGCATAAATCTCTAGAACATTAATTTCCTCTCCATTCTATTCCTCTTCAAACAAAATTTTAAACTCAATATTTCCTTCTATAGTGAGTTGAGGTGTCTCCTTCGCACTAGGTAAGGGATTACACCCTTAAAGGGCATTCAAAGTTGGAACTAATTTTATGCAATCTTGTGTGGGTCAGAGTGAGGTAAGAGGGTCTAGTAATCTTGTGGCCTTGCTTATTAGGATTATTTACATCCTTTATTGATGTAGTTGATGACAATTATTTAAGGTGTGCTTCGTGCCCTTGGTGTATTAAAGCATCGCATTTTATTATATTTACTAATAACATAACTTCACGAACGACCTTTGTTTGTTCTAACCCAATATTGTGCTATTAAGTACATTTGAGGCCTAAAATAATATAGGGAATCAGTTTAGGGACTTAGTTTTATTAAAAAGTGAAAAAAATTATCATAATTGTTGTCAAATCAATAATGATGATATGTATTTCTAGTTGTTAACTGCGAATGTAAGTTGACTCATCATCGTTAATTAAAAAAAACCATGTTACCTAGAATAATTCGATGGTGATCCGTAAGACTTTCACCCCTGCTAGATAACTCTCGGTCTTGGACCGTTAACTTGTTTCCTTACATCCAAAGAAAACAAGCCCTTAGCCAAACAAAAACAGTTTTAAACATATTCCACACGGATTCATTAATGATTAAAATTATTGTTAATTTGTTAATAAAATTTATATAAACATCATTATTAGGAACCATTTGTGCGAATCGAAGCAACGTTCAACTAATGTAATGATTTGTAATGAATACCAAAAGCTGTTAAGGTTTTGTGTTTAATCATAGCAAGCTAATTATCATTACGGTCAGCCAGCTCACTCAAAGCAATATTCCATAGTTTTCTAAATGATATGAGATTAAAAATATAATATTTTATTTTGCTAATATCCATTTCAACGTTATGATTCTCAAAATAATATTCCATATTTTTCTAAATGATATCAGATTAAAAATATAATACTTTATTTCGCTGATAATCATTTCAACGTTATGATTTGATTATCCATGGTCATTAACATGTTTTTAAAAAACATTTTGTGATTATGAGTATGAAGAATTCTATGAATATGGCTTTTACTGAATTAAAGACTAATCTTAGAGTGGGTGAGTTTTTTAAATATGAAAGATTTTAAATAAAATATTAAATTATAATTAACAATTTGTTTTTTACAGGGAAAAATATATTAAAATATAAAATTCAGTCAAATTTTATATAAATATATGTTTAAATTTATATATAAATATATGTTTAAAGATTTTTTAGGTGGACAAAAAAATTCGATCACTAGATTGTTTTAGAAATAAAATTTATAATAAGTAACATTGAAATTATATATATATATATATTTTAATTAGTTGTTTTTCAAATAAATTTATAATAACTTACATTGAATATATATATATTTTAATTAGTTGTTGAAATTTATGTAATTTGTAAAAGTAAATTATGAATAAGTATTTGAGTTGGGTTGATAATAATAAGAAGTTTGGTATATGTGGTATTGGATACATGTTGAATATATTAGGGTTTTGGATGGAATTATCAATTTTTTGCTTTAATTCTTGTTTTTTCAGGTGGTTGGGAGGAATGATTATTATCCTTTTCATCCAAGTTCAATTTATGCAACTAACATGTTGAACTCATATTGAGTATATTGTTGTAATAAATTCAACCCTTATTGAATAACCTTGAACCGTGAATAATATTATACCCTTGGATGGAAGAGGAAAATGAGGTATGGCAACTAGAGTACAAAGCCCATGCCTACCACTACCACATATTACACCTCTACACTTCTTGCACATGATAGAGGAACGTGATCAAGAACCAGGACATGTCCATGTTAGAGAAGTGATAACTATGACACGTTCATTTTAAAGGACATGTGATGCATTAATAATATATTGGAAAGATAAGAGGGAGGTGTCTGTATGCATACTAAAGGATCACAAATTTGTAAGTGACCAGGTGCATAGAGAATTGAAAAAAAAATCAAATTTCCATAGTTTTGGAGTTTTACTAATGGGTAGGCAATTAAATCCTAGTTGGAAAACACCTCTAACCTTAAAGTACATATGGGTATTATTCAACTAATGCCTTACTTTGATGGATGACCTTACCACCACAATTAGGGATGAATATGTCCAAAATTTCATGAGAATTATTCAAGGAGCATTATAGAGAATGCTAGCTTTATGAGGAATTTATTGAAGGACAATAAAAAAAATTTAACTCATTAATATAAAACAACAAGTTAGTACTTTAAATGATGAGGCTATGTTCATGAAACCGTTGAGATATGCACTACATCTGAACATAAATGAACTACATGCAAACAAATTTGTATATGTGTTAAATTATGACATTACATCCAAGTTGCGGATATTGACGCCTCATGCTTTGTATGAGGTAGTTTAGAGAAAAATAATAGCTAGGAGGAACTTGTAGGTGTTGCTTAGTTTAAACCATTGAGGCTTTTAGGTTTAGAAGGACTAAGACTAGCTACATAATCAATTAGTACATTGAGATGTACAATAGGACTCACGGATGTTCCGAGCAGAATAGTGATGAGTACCCAGAGATGGTTGAGAGGTAACCAGAGACACTATATCGACCATTGGCACAATAGACTCCAACAACATAGAAGATGAGTAGACCTAGTTTTTCCGAGTTAGCAAGTTAGATCCAACATCTTAAGAGGGGATGTTGGACATGTGGAGGATTACATTTTCAAAGAGAGTGTTTGCATGCACAAAGTGGAGTTAATCAAGAGTAGATTTAGATTAAAATGGATGATTTGGGTAAATACCACTAGATACATGCCATGGTTAATAACCACCAAGATAAGAATCATTCTAATGTACTAGAGACATAAAAAAGGATTAATGATACCGATCTTTCAATATTAATAGATTCAAGGGCAATAAAAAGTTTTATTTTTCATAATTCATTATTAAAATTAAAGTTAATGGAAATTTATCAAGAATATTTCAATTAAGTAGAGATGGCTTCAAGAATTAAGAAAAATGTAGGGAATTTCGCTAAGGAATGTGAGATTGATCTAGTGGTATGTGTAACTCAAGTATCATTGTATTCAACTATTTTGAGATCCCATGACACAATGATAGTAATGGATTGGTTAGAGAATCATGAACTAATATTAGAATGTAAGAATAGGAAGTTTTATTTTTTGGATGATTCAAGAGCAAAAATAATCTTAGTTGGGGATGAACAAAGGAGTGTCAATGCGATTCCTTTTAGTAATGCAATTGAATAAGAGTAAGAGAGAAAAATGTAGATTATATGCCATAATATATATGAAAAAGAATCACAATATAGTGAATATATAACAATATTTGGTATTACCAAAACTTTTAGACATGTTTCGAGAGGAACTATGTAGATTACATATGAGAAAGAACTAGAATTCACAATTAGACTTAAACTAGGAATATAACCTATCATAATTTCTCCTTGCCATATGATGACTCTAGAGTTATGAGAGATGCAGATGAAACTTCAAGAACTTCTAGAGTTGGGATTTATACATCCAAGTTTATCACCATGGGAGCACTAGTAATATTCACAAAGAATAAATATGGATCATGGATGCTTTGTATCGACTATCAATACTTAAACAAAGTGATGATGATAAATCAATATCCATTTCCTAGATATGATGATTTATTCGATCACATGAAATGATCTAAAGTATTTTCTAAGATAGATTTAAGATTAAGATATTATCAAATGAGAGTAGAGGAAGAATATATTCCTAAGGCTACATTATAAATGTGGTTTGGACATTATGAATTCACAATAGTACCCTTTATATTAATGAGTAAACCAAGAGTATCTATGAGTTTAAGGTTTCAACAATACCTTCATAAATTTGTACAAGTGTTTTTGGACAATATTTTAATATACTCTTGTACATCAGAGGAGCACAAACAACATTTAAGACATGTAGTACAATGCCTTAGGCAACATAATTTATATGGAAAACTTTCTAAATGCTTGTTTTATGAGTCAAAGATTCATTTCTTAGGGAATAACAGTTTAAGAGAAATAATCATGGAAGATATAGCTAAAGGTAGAAAAAATTATAGATGGTTGACACCCATTGAAGTATATAAATGATGTATTTTTATGGGTTTGGTGGGATATTATTGAAGTTTTGTGGAAAGTTTATTAAAGATCACAAGTCTATCACTAAATTGTAGAAGAACAATTAAAAATTTATATCAACAAAAGATGTGAAGAAGCATTTCAAGAGTTTAAGGAATTATCGATGATGCCTCCTATTTTTAAAGTATTAGACATAGATCAACATTTTATCATATGAACAAATGCATTGAAATAAGGATTAGGTGGAGTAATAATGCAAGAAGGTGGGGTAATTTCCCATACTTCAAGAAAACTTCAATCACATGAAGAAAAGTTATGAGATATATGATTTGGAACTTGTGACAATAGTCCACACATTGAAAATTTGGAGGCAATACATAGGTGAAAGGAAATTTGAGTTGAATAGAAATCATCACAGAGTCTTAACTCATATTTATGAAAAGTTATTTGAATGTTAGGTAGAGGAGGTGGTTAGAATTACGCAGTGCATGATAAATTCAATATATCATACACTAAAGGAACAACAAATGTAGCGGTAGATGCTTTGAGTCACACGCCACATTTTTTTCTCAATTATGCCATTAAAGGTGAATTCAAATGTGAAAAGATATTTGAAGTTACAACTAGAATACAAGTGATACAAAAAAGTTGAATTGGAGCTAGAGAATGAAATAATGAAAATTCTAAAATATGAAGGATATGCATTAGATGATGAGTTGATGATGACTTACTATGATTTTATCTAAGGATATATTACTACTAAATGATGAAAATCACATTTGGATGTTAAAATAAGTTGATAGAATAGTTCATATGGCTTATCCAAGATTCAAGAATATGATCATGGACCTAAACCCGTTATTATTTTGGAAGGGAATGGGGAAGGATATAGTTATTTTTGTAGTTATATTTCTTGTGCTTCAGTAATTGAACATTGAACATCAACATCTGGTAGGATTTTTACAACCACGTGATACTATAATAAGAATGGGAAGTTATTTCAATGGATTTTATTTTTTAGATTACCTATGACTTAGAGGAGACGTGATTCTATATTTGTGGTAGTGGACACTTTGGCCAAAGTGTACATTTTATCCTAATACAGACTACCTATCAAGCACCAATAATTGCAAGGGTGTTTGTCAATAAGATAGTATGATTACATGGGATAATCTTGGACGAAGGATCAATATTTATAGGAAAAATTTGAATGAGTTTCCAAGAGGCTTTGGGAACACAACTTTATTTTAGTACAACATACCACCTAGAGATTGATGGGCATACCAAAATAATAAATCAAATATTAGAAGATATGTTACATATGTATGTGATGAATCAACAAAAACATTGGAAATAATTTCTACCACTTATTGAATTTGTGTATAATAATACTATTATCAAATTTAGATTAAGATGACATCATTTGAATTTTTGTATGGTAAACATTGTAGGACACCTCTTAGTTAGGATTGGATAAAAGATACAGTCTTGGTCATACTTGAAGTAATTCAAGATATAGAAAAACAAATCCAAATGATAAAGGAATATTGAAGGAAGCACAACACACATAAACATTCTACAAATGCACTTAGAGTTGATAGAAATTACAAATTTTGCAGTTGAGGCCACAAAAGAGCTCAATTTTGGTAAAAAACTATTTTTTCACCACAATGTATGAGACCATTAAAAATTTTTGAAACAAAGGGACCAATTGCTTATCACCTTGCATTAGCATCATCATTAGATCATATGCATGATGTTTTTCATGTGTTTATGTGTTGCACAAAAAATTGTCACCATGACTTTTTGCAATCAATATGAGTCTATCACCACTCATACATACCTCCTTTGAAAGTCTTAAACCTCAGCTCTACATATCAAGCTTTGAAAATGAGAGAAAGTCCTTAAAAATCTCTAAAACTCTGGTTTCACACTTTCTCTTAGCATTACCTGCGGTACCGCACCCATTGGTCATGTCCCCTGCGCACCTAACCGCTCTGTATCTGCATTTATGGGTGCGAACCCTTGTAAAAGTTAAAAAGGCGCAAGTTTATTCTTAAAAACTCACTTTGAGTCAATTCTGGAAGCTTCTAGAGGGAATCTTGCGCTGGCACGTTCGCTCCTTGAGGGTTCATGCATCCCATTCCTTAAGGAGCTAACCCCTTGATGTGAGGAGCTTATCCCCTTGAAGAAGGACTCTATCCCTTCAATGGTGGACCTGGTAACCTCCTTCCTTTGCACTATAAAATGAAGCTTTGCGCTGGTTACTTGGGAGGTTGAAAGCTGAATATGTTTTGAGGGTAAATGCTGTTGGAACTTAGTCTTCCTAATTGAGCTTTTGAGAGGAAAGATCACATACCTTTTGATCTCATTTGGGAGAGAGTGAGGCTTGTCAAAGTAGAGGAGATTCCTGCTTGGACCCTGGGAAGAGCTTGTACAGCATCAAGGCACCAAGGTTGTAATTCTTCTATTTCAAAGTTAATACAAATCATGTTTATTTTTCTCAATAAGCTGTGTTTTATGGTTTATTTCATAGACTCCTTGATCACTATGATGAACATGATTTGTTATATTAGCTATGCAGGTGTTCTTTGATGTGTGCTTTTTTGTGTTTGTAGGTTATTAAAAGGGAAACTCTTTGAAGCTGTTGGAGCAAGGCTGCCACAAACTAGCGTTGGACGTAAGGTAGGGTCTAAAACACCTCATAGTTTTTATCAATGAATCGTAATATGTTTAGAGAAAAGTAGATTTGCTTGTCCTATTTGTTGCTAGATATCAATTGATACTAGGGAGATCGGTCTTGTCCACAAGAACGATTTATCCACTTAACATTATGTCACATCATTATATTTCAAATCCTTTTCATGTGATTGATTTAAGTTATTTTTATATGTTGAAGGAGGGAGCCCTAGTGGTCAAACCCATATACATTTTGCAATAGTGTACTTAGCATATTAGATGTTACTTAATAGACTAGGTAAATGTCTAGGGGGATAGTTATAGTTTTAGTTCCACTACTTGGGAGGGTGCAACTAATTTGCATCAATAATTTCCATATTTATTATAGAACTTCCAAATGAAGTTTTAGAAAAAGGGCTATATGAATTGTCTCATTTGTTCATAGTTTTTTGTTAAATTAGATCTTATTATTTGAGGGTATTTGTTTATAAATGACCTATTTATCAACTTGTATTTCAGTGACGAAAAAATTAATTGGTCTTAAACTATGATTTTGAATGGTTTCATTTAAATGTTTATATCACGATATGGATAAATTATGTTTTCATTGATATGACTTAATTGATGTTGTCAGCTCATATAATTATGCCACATCACAAATGAAAGTTTGGATCCGTTAACTTGTAGAAGCTATTGATGGTTTGCCTAGCGTGAAAAGAAACAAGTCTATAGTAATGTGGGATTACGTCAACATCACAATGGTTTCCATATTGAGTAAAGGTACCATAAAATGTTATATGATTAATGTTATGTTTTTATTTTTATTAAGGAACTATTTGATGCATTGGTTATAGTGAGCGCATGCATAGGGAAATACTTGTTGATCAATCCAAAATGGATAATGGAGGTTGTATATAAGTGTATGGGGTATTATAAAAAGATTAGAAATACCATTCTTATTTCCACCTATTGGGATTAATTTTCCATGATTTGGGTTAAAAAGCTAAGTGATGCTTTTATTTAAACATTGCATGTTTTCGTGAGGGTAAGTCACGGATTCAATCACTCATGAGGTTTGGTTGAGGGGTGTGCAATAATCTGGTAACCTTATTCCTTAATGACCATTATTATTTCAACAAGGGTGACAAAGAATCATGACACCCTTGGTATAGGTTATAAATGATCAAGTAAATAGTGAAAAAGATAGAATAAAGAATATATAAGATGCCTGCATATGTAAATTAGTGTGAGAAGAACGATCATATAGTTTATGCATTTTAACATAAAAAAGAAGATATAGCTAATTAAAAGTTATTAAGAAAAATAATGCAATCTAGGAATGTGCATAAAATGAAATAAAACGATTACTAATCAATTAGAACGGGCTACTAGTTCACCCACAAATCAAGGAGAAGAAAAAGAAGCAAGAATTCAAATTCAAATAGAAGTGTGCAAAAAGAAATTTAGGGTAAGATAAATTAAGGAGAGATAATAAATAACGAAAGTAATAACTCCATGTGCACACACTAAAATTAGAAATGAGAAAAAAACACCTAAGAGTGAAAATAGGAAACGTGGGAGTTGGATGAGGATAATTTATTATTTTATATTTTCAAAAAGTAATTGTAGATGCACTGTGCATATGAGTCACACATGGGTGGGTGAATAATAGTAAATAGTAATTTATCCATAGGACCTAAAAAAGGAAAAAATGAGCTAAGAGGAAAATATTTTTTGCACCTTATTGCTAGATGGTGGTTGTAATGTTAGAACTTTTTATTGGTGATTGTTGGGAGTATGGTCCACTTAAGAGTGTTGGGAAGAGGAGTTCTTATTCCAAGTTGAGTGGCTTCATTCTTCTCTATTTATATTTTGGTACATTCTATATAGCCCCATTGCAACTCAGGGGTCCTTAAGAAAGAAGAGTACCCATTGGAGTTGTTAGGGTGGTCAATTATTAGATCATAAAAGGAATGATAAATCAATACAAGGAGAATTTGGGCTTGCGATTCAAAGAATCGATAAATAAAAGAACCAATTATGGTGATGCTTGCATATCTATTTTCTAATAATTTATGTGTTAGTTAAATCTATTCGTGAACTATCATTATGCTATATAATATTTTATTTCTTGATGTAGAGCACTTCATGTAGATTAACTAAATTGAATTTGCCTTCAACAAAACAGCCTACAGGCTTGGCATATCTCTCATGGGATTTGATATTTTACCAATATGACTAAATTGATTCCTCTAGTAAGTATTCCTCTCATGGGTTTTGAGTGTTTGTCAATCCAACAATGTTGATTGTGTTGTGTCCTAATCCATTGGACTAGTTTAGTGGATTATGGACTCATTGTCTTATGAATTCATAGCTCATTTCTATTAGTTTGATAATCATAGGTTTTGAAGTATTATAAACCCACACAAGTTGTAGTGTCTTTCTCTCACAACCATAAAATCATTTTTCAACATGTAAATCTTAACTTTTGTAATATTTAACACAAAGGAAAGGATCTCTACTTGATTGGAGGATTTCCATTATCTTGTTCCATAAAATTACTTATGATATTTCTTTAACATGCTACCTTATAAATTAGAATAGGATGAAGTGGTTGATCAACCCTATTTCATCCAATGTTTCAATTAGATATAGGGTTTCCATTAACATTATACATGATATGTTATGTTTATTTTGAACATGACTTTATATCAATAAATTCCATTTTTTCAAATAATTGTTTGGTTCACTACGAGTTAAAAATATAAACCTTATCACTTAAATCTAATTGAAGGAATTTACATTTTTTCAAGAAATAATGGGCCACAACATTGGAGGATTCATATATTAATGGTATGTTGAGTTAGATGAACCAACCAAATTTTGCATAAATTTATGTTTTTATCAAGTGGATGGAAATACTAATACACATTATGTGATATGTAACCTATTGTTGATATTCCACCAAAATAGTTTGTCACAATAGGTCTTACAATATTACGAAATATTATATCTAAGAGATTTATTTCTTTAAATATCAAATTATTTATTTTCTAACTTTGTTCGATTTATGAAATAACTGAAATAAGAAACAAAAACAATAAGCTCATAAACACACCATCCATGAAAATAAATACAAGATTTATCCTCAAAAACTCAATATGGGGGAAAACCCAGCTAGAAGGTTAGGCCTATCCTCTTCTCTCTTTGCTTCAATTATAAAAATGCACATACAAAGAAATGGGAACTCCTATGGAGTTACCTTTTGACAATTTAGCCTAAGCAATTGCTACATAATTCTCCTTCTCTATTACATTATGAAAAAAAAATCTTAGATGTTTTTCTCAACTATGGAAGAAGTATAATGCAAAATAATGGAACCCCTTCTCCTCCTAGTGTTTCATTATTTAACATAACCCAATAATCATCTAGGGTTGAGGGTTTGGCTTCCTCAACCCTCAACATGATAAGGTTTTAAACCTTCCAGAATCTTCTTAAAAGTCCTCATGTTGTTATCCCCACATGTATGAGTAACATGGGATGATGTGGAATCCACTCATACCATGGTGGTCAACAAGGTAGGTCAACTTCTTAAAGGCATAACTTTTGCATGTGAACTTCCATTGAGGCAATTTTAACATAATTGAAAAGGTAAATCAAGATTAGGGGTGTGGGCACAAGTTTTAGACCCTATAGCCATAAAAAACATCATTTGATGCCTCAAAATGGCCCCAAAAGGTTCTAGACCCTAATTTTCCAAATTGTTACCTACCATTAAAATGGCCCTAAATGCCAATTCCTCCAATTTTTCCACCCAAAAGTATCAAGATAAATGATAAATATTATGATGACCAAATCTAGATAATACCTCCAAATTTAGGGAGGATTTTGGTCCCTAAAATATTTACTAGATAAGGTGAGGAAAATTTTCCTCTACCCTCTCCTTAGAGTACAATTTTTCTTTGGTTGGAAGTTTCCCTTTCAATCTGATTTTCCAAACATCACACTACTCTTATCTTGTAAGTCTAAACTTCTTCTACAAAACTATCTTCTACCAATTGTGATTGTGCATAGTGCTAAGTTCCCTATGGTAGGTAGGATCTATTCCTCCTTGTGATCCAACATGGAAATCTCATATAGTTTCAAATTCTCCACATTCACTACTAAGTAAATGTGCTTGTATGGGAGAGACTAAGTATGTAGGCATTATCTCCCACCTTCTCTATTACCTCACAATGTCCATGCTATAAATCCTTGATCTTCTTATTAAAGCCTTGTATTCTTTCCTTTTTCAATTGTAACCACACTTTCCCCCACTTTGAATAATTTATGTATTTTAGGTTGGTTGTGTCGAGTCTCATGCCTTTCATATGACTTCTTTAGTATCTCCTATGCTTGCAAATGGATATGTCTCTAATTTTAATGCTTCTCTAGTGATGTATTCCCTCACTCATCCTTGTTGTCCATATACAACATCTGATGGTGAAGGCTGTAGACACACAAAACAAGTTTCAAAGGGGACTTACCAATGAAGTTTGGACTGCTCTATTATAAGAGTTTTGAATGTAAATCAGATTTTCATCCCAAGTCTTCGAATGCTTCTAATTGTAACCCCTCAAAATATACATCAAATTATTCTTGAGTACATTTTTTCCCCATCTATTTGTGGATAGAATGTTATATAACTCTTCAACCTGGTTTACATATTCTCCCAAATCATGTATTTGTATTCGAGATGATGCTCAGTATATGAAAGTGCACCTAGACTTTTTCAAAGAATATATTCATTTCTCCTTTGTCATTTGATGGCATTTTTACAATGTATGAAAATGCACATTCTATTGAGCTTGTCAACTACAACAAATACATAGTTGTGTCCCTTCCATGTTGTTGGTAACCGACCCACATAATTTGTGGAAATGATTCCCAAGGGTTGCATGGGTATAGGTAGGGGATAGTATAGACCTTGTTTTATATTACTTGGCTTGCTAGTAAAATAGAGTATGTATCGTCTAATATACCACGATTCATCTTCTTACATTATGGGTTAGTATACACACCTTTTTAAGTTATAAATTATCTTCCTAACACCAAAATATATTGCAACCATAGAGGTGTAAGCCTCTCTGATTAGTTGCGATATTTCACCTTTAGTGATGTAGAGCTTGTATAACTTGTAGAACAACCCATTGTAGAGATTATGGTCAACCTTGTTGTCACCTTCTACTACATGGATTTGGCCTTGTAGATGCTAAAACAATTCTTGGAAGTTCTCATCTTCTATGTATGCCTCTTTGTACGCATAATGGATAATGGCTCCATGTGCATAAGATTTCCCAACATTGTAATCTTAGCTATGGGTGGCCTTGACAACATGTATTCTAACTTATTAGTGCTTCCCTTATTGCACTTGATGACTAGATGAAATTGTTATAAATATATCATCCACTTGTAATGTCTAGTTTTTATAATATTACTTTAGGTTCCCAAATATTGTAGTGGCTAGTGATCCATGTGGATGATATTATCCTTTCCCATTAGGTTGTGCTTCAAATTCTTTATAACTTAACCTATGACATATATTTCCTTGTCATCGGTCGCATAGTTCAGAATCGGCCCATGAAATATTTCAAAATGATAGCATATAGGCCATTCCCGTTGCACCAAAATCACTACCATGGCATACCAAGTTACATTTTTCTCCACTTTGAAAGGATTTTGCAAGTTTGGTAATGCAAGAATTGGTGCTTGAATGATATATTTTTTTTATCTCATTGAAATACTTCTGCTAATTCTTCCCTCACTAGAAACTCTTACCGCTTGTTATTATGGTCTGGAATAATGCAACTACTACTAAAAATGAAGCTATGAAATTTTGCAAGTATTGTTATTCCTAAACATATCTCTCGACTTCAATGAAATTTGTAGGAAATAACCATTTCATGGTGGCCTCCGTCTTTGTGGTATCTACCTTGAGCTCTCCTCCATTGATCACATCCCCCTAATACACTAAATATTCCTGAGAAATAAATTTCTTGAGGTTAGCCAACGATTGGTATTTATTTGGGGTCTCTGACACTTTCATGAAATGTGATATGTACTCCTCCTAGGTAGCACAATAAACTAGTATCTCATCTAAATAGACCATGACAAATGAATCTATATATGGATATAATATATCATTCATTAGTCTCATAAATGTATTTGGTGCATTACATAAACCGAATGGCATGACCAAATATTCATACAAACCTTGCATTATATTAAAGGAATCTTCTAGGTTTCTCTTCCTTGATGCATACATAGTGGTATCCTGATTTAATATGAAGCTTGGTGAAGTATTTCTCATGTTGCAATTGATATAATAGATATTAATCCTTGGTAAAGGGTATCTATTCTTGAGTGTCATATTGTTCAATGTGTATAAGAATTCCTTTAACTAATGTTTCTTATCTTTAGTACACTCCCAAGGATGCCTTTACTCTTATTGATACATCGTCGAACTAATTTTCTCTTATGAAAAGTAAAACATTTCTATTAATATTTTTAATCAACTTTTTGGCTTGGTTGGCACTTACCAATGGAATCTTTGACTTTGATTTATGTGTGTCGATGATGTAGGAATTCCCATCCTTGATTAGGAAGTATTGGTTGGTTATTTGCATAGATATTTCATCCCTCGTGTACATGTAGGAGCTTCCAAACACTACTTACATATGTTAAGGAGCACTACATCAAATTCCGCTTCATCAATAAATCAACATTTACAAAAAAGTTAACCTTACACTATTTCATTACCTTAATCTATGCATCCTTCTTGATCCATCCAAATGGATATGGGATAGGATTTTTGTGAACCTGCAATCCAAGATTGTTGACCTAATTTGTTGCTATGATATTAGCCTGTGAACTTAGGTAAAATTTTATGGGCTAATATTCATAGATGGGCTAATTTTCCATGCTTTTTCCAAAAGAATGGTTTTCCAATTCCCATTTTTCTTAAAATGATTCATGCTATTTTTATAGGAAAAACTTATTTTACCTTTAAAATCACCAAATTTTAATAAAGACTACATAAAATAATTAGAAATTTGAATATTTTTACAAAAATATCACCAAACATTTTACAGTTTGCATATTATGAACTAGTAAGATTCACCAAGGTTTATAAACATTAAGATAAATTTCCATCCTTAAAATTTTCCTTACAATGTGAACCAAATTTGAATAGGTCGTCCATCTTGGTACTCTTGAGCTGGGTCTTGTTGTGGAAGAGTTTGGTCATCTTCTCTTCGTAGTAATGAAGACTACTAAGATTCACCTCTTTTTGCACTAATGTGTAGACTAATTTCTCAACAACATTGGAGCTTCTTTCAACATAATTGCTTGAATATGTGGCTAGAATATTCTTTTTATTTTCATCCTTTTTGGGGTTCTTCTAGTTTAGCTCTTGATGTAGTTTCCAACACTTTTCCTTAACACGACCATCAATATTGCAACGGTTACAATGGTTTTTGGGATTCTTGTATTTATGTGTAGTGGATTTCATCTTCTTATCCTTACCCATTTTTCACTTCTTCTTCCACTCCTTCGAATCTTCCTAAATCTTTTTCTACTTGGAACCACTTGTTTGCTCTTTCTTGTGGTTTATTTTCTCCAAATATTGTGTATGTACACATGCCTCATCCATTGTCCTTGGCTTGAAAAACATCGCTTAATTTTGTAGATAACTATATAGACCCCCGATAACTTGAGGAGTACATATGGGTTCATGGGATAGATTCCTAACATGGTAGTCATCTTTCTAAACTTAGTGGTGTACTATTGTACACTTTATCCTTGCCTTTGCCTAAAGAAGTGCCATTAGATTCATTCATCCTCTACATACCCAATAGGGAATAATTGAGACTTAATGAGAGTGAAGTCCTCCTGCCTAGTTACTGGAGGATCACCCTCTAACCTAAGTGTTTATGTATGGATTTCCCTCCAAGTTAAAGCATGTCTCTCTAACTTTAGTTTGGAAAATTATATCCATTGTTCTTCATCTATATGGTGAACATTGAAATAAACTTCGAGTTTCTACAACCTATGTTTCAACTTTAATGCATTGATTTGACTTGGGCATGGCTTTATGTCCACTTTTCTTCCATATTGAAAAGGGACTGTGAAGGGTTAATGACACTCAAACTAGAATTCTCTTTCTTAGTTTTTTTTGGGACTCCTTTTTTGGGTATTTTTGATCTTCTAGATTCTCCTTCAATATAATCTCTAAGTTAGAGCCTCCATACTCTCTAAATGGTCTACTATTTCTTTCTAGAGCCACCATGAGAAGTGTCATATTGTGATTGACGTTGACAAATTTCACTTCAAACTTCACAAATATATATTCTACTAGATCTTAAGGGTTATTGTGAATAGACTAGTCGACCATGGCTAGGGTTCTGCAGCTTTAATCTTAAAATGAATCCTATATCCTTGCAATTTCCCACAAATATCCAAAAGAAACTGACTCTAATAGAAATGTGATTTGTATATTGTCATGGATATTCCACTAGAATAGTTCATCATAATAGATTCTACAATATTTTAAAATCTTATATTTATGCAGTTCATTTTCTTAGATCCCAAATAATTTATTTTCCAGCTTTGTTAGAATTTATGAAATAATGAAAAATATTAGGAAGATAAACACACCATCCACATAAATAAACAAAAGATTTATCTTGGAAAATGCAATGCAAGATAAACGAAAGATTTATCTTTGGAAATTTATCCTCCATATGTTAAGGGTGTTGGTAATACTCACTTTATCCCTGTCAGACTGTTGAAAGTTATTGGCAAAAGCATCCCATAGTCTGGAAGTGAAATCACAGCTGTTGAGAAGATGTTCCATAGTTTCCTCTCGGGCCTTACAGAGCTGGCATATAGAAGGACCAAATATTCCCCTTTTTCGAATGTTGTCCCAATTCAAGATTTTTTTTTGCAGAACCAACCACATGAAGAGTTTAATCTTCATCCAACCTTGATGTCTCCAGAGGTTTAGCTAGGTTCTGTTTGGAGCCTGGGTAACCAGCTCAAGGAGAATACTTTTTGCCTCCTTAATGTTGAAGATGCCTTTAATGTTGTTTCCCCATCTGAGTTGGTCTTGCCCTTCAGACACCAAGATCATATGTTGTTCCAATATTTGACCAAGAGCCTCAGCTTTTGTTTCCAGCATTATATCATTCCTGCAGTCTATCTCCTTCCAAGTCCTCCATTTCCTGGTGTTGTGGGTATAATCCCAAAAATCTTTCACTCTAGTCAGACCTTGGGTGTCCGTTTCATGCTTAAGGTTCCAAAAGTCCTCTCTTAACAGTTTCGGTTCTTGTTGCCATTTGTTCTCCCAGAAAAGAGCAAGGTCTCCATCTCTGATTTCCCAAAAACTATTTCGTTGAACTAAACCTTTGTTCCCCCAAGCTTTATTCCAGATGGCAGAGCCTTTAATGTTACCAGACATCCTTATGAGATCAGAGTGATGCCAGGATTTAGCGTATTTTTCTTTCCATATGCTTGCCCATTGTGCCTTGGGATTTTTGACCCACCTCCACCAGAGTTTGGCCCTTAGGACCTTACTTAGGATCTCCTGGTCATCTAGTCCGAGACCCCCATGATTCTTGGGTTTACAGTTTTTTTCCCAAGAGACCAAGGCCCACTTCTTTCTAGCATCCTCCCTACCCCAAAGAAAGTCTCTTTGGATGTTTTTGAATTGTTGCAGTACTCCCTGAGGGGCTGGAAGTGCTGATAGCATGAAAATTGGAATTGATTGGAGCACCGCCTTTGTCAGCACGAGTTTGCCTGCCAGGTTTAAGGATCTGCTCGACCAACTTTTGAATTTATCTTGCATTTTGTTGATCAGCGGTTCCCAAATGCTTTTTTGCAAGGGCTTTGCCATGAGAGGAATTCCTAAATACTTTGAAGGGAGGGAGTCCCTATGAATGCCAAGAATTCTGGAGATATTTCTCTGAATAGCAATATGAGTATTAAAGAATTTTTTTTAGATTTGGAGAGGTTAACTTCCATACCTGAAGCCAAGGAAAAATCATACAGAATATCAAGAATTACTACTATTCAATGCTCATCCTTCTTTAGAGTTTCATATTGCATTTTTCTCACAACCCATATTTGAATCCTTACTTCTTGCCTTAGTTACAATTTATATGTCATGTGTCACTATATCGAGAGAAAGGCGTGGTAGGAGTGCAAGGTCAAAATATATGGGAGGAAGAGCTTACTCTTAAGGCTAGTACATAACTAGGGCCCGTCACCAAACTAACCCATCCCACAAAACAAAGTGTAAAATTATTCAATGAAAAATTGGAAGTGGCAGAACTAGAGAGAGGAACACACATTGTTATTGTTATTCGTCATCATAGTCTCTTGCATAGAATTATAACCCTTTTACTTTTTTTTGGTCAAATTCGAATTAGAAAAAAAAGATTTATTAACGGGGTCGACCATCAATTCAAAATGAAAGGTGACTGGAGCCAATATCGACTAAATGGATTTAGTGGAACTATTTATTTTATTGATCGACAAATGTATATCATGCAAGTTGGAGCTAACATGAGGAGCCATTGGTTGATAGAAACGAATTAAGGAATTGATTTACTCATCACCTCTTGTCATCAATGCAGAGCCAAAAAAGAACAATGACACCATTGCCACTGAATTGTGACCTATTTTTTTATTAAGAGCAACCATAATTGAATGTGTTGACAAAGAGATATGGAGTCGACTACATGAGAGCAACTGGAACTGAATGCATTGATAGATAGAGAGAGAAATCAACCTCTAACATGATGATGGATTACACATGATGCTAGTAATGTGGCCTATTGAGGTGGAGTTCACTTTCACCCATTCAAACTTTGACTTGAGTAAGATATGCTCATTGTTGTTCCTTGATTCATTTGAGAAGGTTTCAATTTGGCAATGATTGGAAGAATTTATAATATCGTCACAATTGGTATGCAGATTGTATATATGCATGACTATAATGATGAGAAGCTACCTTATGGTATGTTGAGCAAGTTAACTATTTTAAAAGGTTTTGAAGTGTTGAAGAGGACTAGCACTATAATTGAAAGTTTTCAAAGTTTCAAGAAATGATGATGAGTGAATTGATTTTTTTTACATCACATAAAATCTGATGCTTTTATGGCCTAGTTCAAGACTAACAAATTAGATGAACATTCTTTCACAAGGACTCATAAGTTCTCCTTCAGAAGCATCAAATACTAGGTACATGTTTGGAAAGGGAGTGTAGTTTGATGATATGGTTTCCAAAATAACAAACTATTGCTATGCATCTTCCTCATCTCTAATCAGTTAATGAGTGATCAACTTTGAGTTAGTCGATGGAGACTCATTCAACTCAGTTGATTTGCTTGATTTAGTTGACGAAGCCAACTTCAACTCCAACTGTTTAACTTTTATTTGATGTGCAAACCTTGTTATCCAAGATGACAAATGAAAAATGAATGCATTTTTCACTCGTAGTCAATGTGAATAGAACTAGATCAGTACTGCATAGAGTATGGATACATATATTATATGAAGGAGAATTGTCCAATTGAGTCTATAGTCTAGTGAATCATATTAAAGATAAACATTTTGTCACTAAATTAAATAGTCACCTAGTGTTTTTGCAAATTTTAGAAGTCGATACCTAGCCAACATTGGTTGATTTCTAGTCGACAATGTAAGCCCTATGTAGGAAAATTTCATTTTTTGTGTGGTAATGAGTCATAAAGAGTTCACCATCATGTAACACTAAAATTGTAGATTCCAATATCTTGCTAAAGAAGTTGGAAAAAACGCAACAATAGAAAAATATAACAGTAACAAAGCATCTATTAAGAGGCAAGAAGAAAATTGGATGTGCAACATATACATGATTGTGTAGAGTACATGAAACAACAAATATGAATCAATAAGACTAATTAAACAATTTTGCAACAGAGAATTCAATAATAGGAAACCAAGCGAGAAGAACACACAAAGAGTTGAATGAACAAGATAATGACAACAACAAAATAATGTATGGATTGAGCCCCCTACAATGAAGATTGTAGAATTGTTCTTGGTTTGTGATAGAAGTAAATAGTAGGATGGTTGATTTGCAGATGATTCTCTTATTTTATGTTCTAATGAAAGACTCTCAGGAGCGATAGTCATGTGTTGGACTTATTTGTAGAGAGAGCGAAAATGATTCCATCGGATTGGAGAGGAGCTGCCTCACGATTCTTGGTTGGAGTAGCAGTCCATATGGCAGGGAGATTGCAAAGAATGTGAACTATTGAAATCTACAATAAGTGGCCACTAGACAAGGCCTCATACACATGCATCTCCCTATCCAATTGGTGGTTGAGTTGCCTATGCAGACTGGTATGCATTGTTGATGTACAATAAGGATGCTTCCACAAGAAGTAGAGATGTTGCATCCTTGCTCGGGGTGAGCTAGGAATTGAAGGTGGGGGAGATGTTGTATGGGCTTCTTAGGCCTATGTTTGTCATCTTACATAATGTACTAAGTAAACGTGAGTAACATTTAGTAAATATGTAAAGTAAGGTAAATGAAGGGTTGGTTGAGAATGGCTCCAATCGCTCCAACCATATCATCTGTGTATAAATATACATAAAGTCAAATAGAAACTTGGTTGGAATTCCTTCCCAGATTCTGTTCTTCTTATGTATGTGTGTTTCATATTGTTTCTAGGATGTAGTCTCTTCTTATAAGATTTTGGCTAGTGTGGATTGTTGTTGGCAAGATGTAGCCAAAAATCAAACATACTAATTATTCATTAATTGGCATAGCCAAAAATCAAACATACTAATTATTCATGAATGCCAATTCGATTATGAAGACAATACCAATTGCACTACTTCAAATTGTTATCAAGTTGGACATATGATAATCATATAAAAGACATACAAATATAAAATCAATTTCGTTTTTTTTTTAAATCTTTCGAGGCTTCAACAAAATAAAAAAAGATGTTAATTAAAAAAACCAAAATTTATGATTTAAATATGAATTTGATATTTATTATTAATAATATACATATTATATAAAATTACTATATTAACAAAATATTATTTCAATGTTTTTGATATAAAATTGATAATAATAATTATGTTTATTTTAGAAACTGATTGTTCAAAAATATTACAAATAATATTTAAATGATATGGTCCCATCAATATTTACCTTAATATTCTTTGTAAAATGATAAACATTTCATGACTAAGTAAGTACTCGTTATTGATAATCCTAACGCTACTCTCTATCTTACTCCTATTTGTGCCTTTAGTCCGGCTTATTACTCCGCATACATGGTCTTTCTATCATCTGTATATTAGAATAACAGATTTATGGAAATCTGATCAAATTCAATTTAGAAATAGTTAGAATCTTCAATTGCAAACAGATAGATATCTATATCTATTTAGATATATAATAGAACTCTTTATAAACACAAAATAAATAAAATAACCAAATATATATCTATAAATGAAAGGTTGGTTTTGGAAAATTACATAACCAATAATTAACTAAAATTATTATTAAAAATACTACAATAAAAAATAATGTTATGGAAAATTACATACCATATTTAAACAAATATATATTTAATAATGATAACCTATAAATAACACTATTAATTAGTGTGTTACAATTTTTTGCTCGTAGATAAAAAGATTTATTAAATAGAACAATGATTGAAAAAGATTTATTAAATAGAACAATGATTAAAAAAGATTTATTAAATAAAACAATGATTACATATAATTCATTAAAGAGCATTTCGAAATAATCCATGGCCAAGAAATTTACATATACATTCAAATAGAAATATAAAATAGAAATATTTATTTTATATATCAAGTGGTTTGAAAATTTTTGAACCGTGACTTAGTATTATGAAAATTTCGTAACTAGTTTATGGATATTGCTCAATATAATTTTATTTTTTTTTCATTTCATTTTTATTTGAGATAGCAAAGTTCAAAATAATGAATTTAATATCATGCTCAATGATTGTGACATGATATCTCATTTTTTTTTTGAAATCTTGAAGGGTCCTTATAGTGATAGAAACATAATAATTGTAAATAATTAAAGGAAGATATATTTATAATGATTAAAGGAAGATATATTTCTAATGATGAAGGGTACGATATATTTATAAAAAGCTTTAATTGTAAAGTTGTAAATGACACATACTTTTTAGATCATTTGCGTTAATGTATTTAATATTTTTTACTCTCATAACGATAAAATATGATAAGTTGGTGTTAATTTTTCTTTCAAGTATTTTTATTTAAAATAAAAATTAATTATGAAAAAAACTGTAAATACTAATTTATCTAAGTACGATTTAAAATATTCTAACTATAACATAATGGTTGAGAATTTTTTATATAATAAAATTATATTTTGAATTTATAAATTTATTTTAGTATAGGAATTATTAGAATTATAAAATTTTAATAATTAACCTTTGTAATTTAAGAATTTTTTATTTGATGGTGGACAAATTTTATAAGAAAAACATGTTTAAGAAGGTGAAAAATATAAAATATTTAGATTACGCTAATTATTAAGTTTATAAAAATGTCCATTTTGCAATAGGACTTCTAAAATTTTAATTTAATTATCAACAATTATTAGGTGGATGGTAGAGATTTAACTTCCACACAATATTTATGGAATATTTTTAGTAGTAGTCAAAATAGAAGGTTTAGATTTATCTAAAGGTAGTTATGACATTTTTATTTTTCAATTTAACTAAAAAATATCACGTGCACAAGTGCCATTGAACCCTTATTAGTCCTTGTCAATGTAGGACTATAGCAATTGATTTTCATGTTAGCCACTAATAGTTTAGCATTGACTACCCGGATGGGGGTGATTACCCAAGTCATTAAAATGATAAGGAGACAAGGCAGCGGACGGGTTGGCCACACGCCCCCCTGCAACTTCCCCCATGCCAATCTGAATTGCATTCGAGGCACCTTGCAGGCGCCATTTAATGAATGCACAGGCCGAGACAGAACCAAATCACACATAACAATGGAGCCTGCAAACTACTCTATAATTCCTCCCCCCCTGATTCATTGTGTTTGTCCTCCGCAAGCTGGAGAGCCTAATGTGCGCATTGTAACAGGTAGTCGATGCTGGTTGTTAAGCTGCATTGACCTGGGCAATGGATTCCACCATTCCCACACCCGCCTCTGCAACCTAGCTCAGGTCCACACTTCCTCTGTCAATTCCCCGTGCATTTCCTCTGTCAATTCCTCCACCATCCCCGCTGCTACTACCCCTGCTTTCAACCCCACCATGGTCCACCACTGTATGTGAAGTAGGAGAGGTGACACTGGAGGTGGAAGCTCTCGCTCACCTGCAATGCCCATGCCCGACTCGGTTTCCCTTGCTTCCTCAGTCGATAACCCTAATCTGCCTAGTTTCACTGGGCGTTACCCAGACACCTGCAACGGAAGAGGAAGAGCCTGGCTCCATGGCATATGAAGTGGATATGCGACGATTCGCACTGCTAATTCCCCCTACCTCTGCATCCTGTTCCCCATACCACGCAATTTCGATTTCGTAGCTCCCTGAATCGCCCAGTAATCATAGCCATCGTTTCAATTACTTTTACAGAAGAAATTGAGCCGCCAACTCCTCTGGTTCAACACACTGATGAGCCGAATAGAGCAGAACCAAGCAGCAAGAGCCAAGGCAACACTGGTGATCAGCGAGCAGATGAAGATAGAGCCACCTTGCATGGTAAAGCGATGGCTAGCAGTCAGCATGCTGAGGAGGGTAAGCTCAGTAACACGCAGGCATTAGGTAGTCTTCGTGGAGACACGTCAGGAACGCGTGTGGGTGCATGCAACATTGAGGGACACCATCCAGCACATGGCCGTGGTGCTTCGGACAAGGATGACGACTCAGACAAGTACGCGTGTCCGATTGTGGAGGAACCAGCCCTGGACAATTGACAGCCAGGTGTCGAGTTCGTTAGGTGGATGTTTTGTCTTTTTGACTAGGCAGTTCTAGTTAAGCTTCTGTGTCTCCTGGTTAGGATTCTGATTTGTCTAAAATGTTTATGTTGTGTTGTGATCAAACTGGTAACCCCTGCATGGGCTATTTTTGGACTTATGCTTTCTTGGACCGGTTTCCCCTCTGTTGGGGCAATCAAAGCTAGACAATCTGACTGTGCGATGAATGATGCTAAGAACTTCTAAGGCCGAGCCTCTCTGTAACTCCTTTTTTGTATCATATTAATAGATTAAACTTACATAGAAAAAAAATAGTTTAGCATTGAGTATGACAACTTCTAATTTTTAACTTTCTAAATCATTAAAGTATTTTTTATATTTTTTATTTTAATTAAAAAATATTTGTTAGCATGTGATTGGATTAAAAGTTTGTGTGTCTTATTTCAACTTTTGTGACATGTGTCACATGTCATCCATGGAATTTGATCACTTTGAGGATTCACCAATTTTCATGGGGATCAAGATTGACATGTTGTCGTCAAAATAAGACTAAAACTATATTTAAGTAAATTTTAATCATATTATCTAAAATTTAATGAAATTAATAATACAACCAAGTAAAAAATAAGGCTTAAAAATCAATAATTCAAACTAAGCTACAAACTAAAAATTGTGACATGTGTCCCTTGTCATCAAGAATTTGGTCACTTTGAGAATTCACCAATTTCAATGGGATCAAGATTGACTGTTGTAACAAAATAAGACTAAAACTATATTTAAGTAAATTATAATCATCTTATCTAAAATTGAAATAAATTAATAATACAAATAAATAAAAAATAAGGTTTAAAAATCAATAATTCAAACTAAACTACAAACTAAAAAGTAAAAAGAGTAAAGTATATTAACTAAGAATCAAAATAAAATAAATTATGAAGTTAAACTAAACTAAATTATTATAAAAATTGAAATAACAAAACTAAACTAAAAATTAAAAGTAATTAAAATAAAACAAAAATCATAACTAAACTACATTTAAAACTAAACTAAAACAACTAAAAATCTATATTATAATCATATTAGCTAAAACCGGATGAAATTAACAATACCACCAAAATAAAAAGATCAATCATTCAAATTAAACTACAAACTAAAATGTAATAAAAT
>APFE030863502.1:111971-153841 GCA_000404065.3 Pinus taeda | reverse complement strand
TATGGAGCTTCATTAATGTAACTATTTTTTAGTTCTTTGTGTTAGTTCATATGAAGAGTTATAATTTTGTAGTGTTGGATTTTCCATAGACCATTAACTGTTTGTGGTTGGAGAAAATTTATAAATCAAACTTGCATTTGTACTTGAGTTCCCGGCTTGATTTTTTAAAGTACATAAATGCATTCAAAATTTTACCATAATGTAAAAAAATTCTGCAAGGTTTCCATCCCGAACATATAACTTCCAGTAAATTTGAAAATTAATGAGTTGCCTAAACTTTTGGTTATAGTGCTAAACTCTATTGTAGACTTTTTCATGTTACTCTTATAGGTAATATTCTTTTTACTCGATTATTTCTTTCTTTTATATGGAATACAATTTGGAAAATCTAATTTATGACACATTTCAAACTATAAAATATTTGGAAAATCTAGTTTATGGCACATTTCAAACCATAAGACATTTGATAGTATACTGTATATCAATATGTTGTCAAACCAACCTTGTCATGATCTCAGGAAAAATAAATATAATTATACATCTAATTTAATTTTTACACCTACTAATCAATAATCCCCAACATTATTATATGATAAGGTTATGGATATTAGTGTCTTGCATTGATATAGATAGTTATACTTTTTTGAAATAAACTTTTAAATTGAGTTTAATTTTATTCATAGTAGAAATGAAATAATTAATAGATAATATTAATTTTATTTATTTATTATTATAAATTATGTTTATATAATAATGTGAAAATATTTTAGTTTTAGTGGTTTGGTAAATAATTTTTTTTTGGTAGAGATGCAAGTTGAAATTTTGGAAACATGTTATAACTGCTCTTTTCTTTCATAAATGTATTTAATGTAATAATAGTAGCCAATATTTTTTTGTTGTTCAAACTTCTAAGACACACGAAAGTGTGCCGATTTACTAGTTTTATATAAGGAATGTGAGTTTCATTTTGTTATCATATTAAATAGTAGTTTCATTAATTCTATCTTTTTAAAGATATTTCACAATCCTAGATCCAATTTCAAATAGAATTTTTCTAAAATTAAATTAATTTTGGTGATGTTGTACTTGAAAATAGGAAGCAGTGGATTCAAATATGGCCATTAAAAAGAGAAGTGGATTCAAATATTGCCATTAAAAAGAGAATGTATACATTTATGCCACTAACTTTCTTTTAACTAGATTATTAGAAATCACTCTTAAATGCGAACATCGAACTAAGTTCAAAATATAGATTTTTTATTTTTTAATTACATTGTATCCTTATTAGAATTGATATTGTTCTTTTCAATCAAACTTGTATGGAGAAAGAGAGTTATCCAAAACATGGAAGAAGACGCTATTCAAGCCCAATCCGACTCGGAGATGGAGGACTGGGAACTTCTAGTGCATGACCTCGGCAATACGAGAGGTAGAATGTCCCTATTTAAGCAGTCTTTACACCTCTACTGGGTGATGAAACGGTTACTGGCGAAGGCGTTGGAGTAGACGGCTACTGAAATGGCAGAGATGGCTCAGGGAGCCCCCAATTTGAGGAGGGAGCTCCGCATACTGCAAATTTCCATGGAAATGCAGGGGAAACAGTTAGACGAAATCCAGCAGCTGCTTAAAGCCAGTCAGAAGCAGAGCAACAGCGAGATCCCACCAAATCTAGGAGATGCAGCTGAGTAACTTCTGTTTTGATTTCTTCTTTTGTGATGAAGCGGCATATAGATAGACTAGACAGGTTTCATAGTTTTGTAATAGATAGCTATAGTATGTATATCAGCAGACTCAAAACATGGAATGATTATGTAGCTTATATAGCATGGAAGAACAGACTGTGGAATTTCTTTTTTTGGTCTGCGATTAAAAACTATAGGTGGATACCCTACTCGGTTTCCCCTTGTGGGCATGTAGATGGCTCCACCAATACTGCTGTAACTTTTTTGACTTGATAATAGAAAAACAAGAGTAACACTTTTGCCTAACAAAAAAAAAAAAACTTATATAGAGAAACAATTATACATTGATTTGTGTTTTATATCTTTGATTATCCTTTTTATATGATAATATATGGAATAGTATATCAATTGGATTTTTTTTAATAAATAATTGAATATTAAAAAAATAATAAATGAATACAAATTTTAATATTTAAAATATGTTGTAGTGTTAGTGTTTAGAAATTTGGGTGTTTTACTATTTTATGTACAAAATATAGATTTTCTTCTTATTATATATTAATTAATTTATTTTTGTATGAAATATGATATTAATTTTTTAATTTTGTATTTTAAATAAGAAGAAAAAAATTATAATTTTTAGAAATGGATTACCAATTTTAAATCATGCTTTTGGAAATAGTGTTTTTAGGAAGTCTTTACTAAAGAAATGTATACTTACTTTTTAATACAAACATTTCATAGTAATAAATATTTATTTAGTTGTTTCTGATTATTTTATCATGTTTCAGTTGCCTTACCTTGATTTTGTTTTTAAACAATATGGTTAGAGAATGACAAAGAAGTGCAACCATGAAGCGTAAAAAGGAGTGCGAGAAAAATGTGGATGAAGAAGAGTGTTTGAATCAAAGTACTTTAGCTGCAACTACTCATACACATTTTAATTCTTTACTTTACGTGAAAATTGCATTATCAATATCCAATCACTCTATATTCACAAATAAGATTATGGTGGGGGACAAACATTATATGCTCTATAAATATGTAGAATAGATTTATGTGGGTTTGAAAACAAAAAAATGCTTATATTTGTATTGAGTATTTTCATTTTAGTTTTTCATGAATGCTATCATGTTTCATTACATGTACTTATTTCTCATTTTTTTGTTGTAAAGTACATATTTTTATGTATATAAATTTTCCTTTAAAATTGTATTATTAGTTGAGATTTATTTATAGATTTCCTAACATTTTATTTGAGAGACGTAACCTTTGTTTAAATTTTATTTGTATTTATTCATATTTTTATCATTAAATATGATAATATATATAATCAATTAATGTTTTTCTAACCAATTTGTATTTTAATACATAATTATTTTATTAAACACTTTTTGTTAGTCTTTTCAACATTCTTCTATGATTCTTCAACTAATTCTATAACCCATACAACAATGATATGCGATTGTTGTTGTTACTATTTTTTTTCATTTACTATTTATAGAATAGATAACGTTATTTTAGGATTCTTTAACTAACTCTATAACTCAAAGAACAACCATATGAAATTCTTGTTGTTACTAAAAATAAAATGTCAGTATTACATGAAATGATTATATTTTTATCACAAGTATCTCTACGACACATCATCCATGTAAATTAACAATAACAAAGCATGATTTTTTTATATGTATACTTCCTTTATTCTCTATGATCCAATTTCCTAACTGATTTATATATAAGTCAAATAGAAGATATTTTCTTATTTCATTTCTATTTTACTCTTGATTTTGACTAGTCATTCTAATTTTATCATTTATTGAAACCCCCATTTTTACAATAAACTTTTCATATAATTAGAAATTAGCCCTTCTCCACTCTAGTTGAATTCCCACTTTCTCCATTATTTTCAAAGTGATTACACATAGTATGATAATTTTTAGAAAAATCAAAGAAACATTAGTAAATATTGTTTCTTCTCTTTTTTAAAATGTCAATGACAAGTTATTAGATTGTCAATGGTTGAACTCTTAGGACAAAATAAACTCAAGAGAAATCCCTCACAATTTTCACATTACTAGTCTCGACAAAACTCTAGCATCATGTTAAGCACGATGCCAAAATGGCCAACGCTGTAATTATGCATTATACTAAACAATTTGTAATTCAGATCTATAGGAATGTGACATCCATTTAGTTGTATATGCACATAATGTAAATGTGATTTGAACAAATCTTATCAAAGTTACTACTTAGTAATTGAATTACAAGATTTAGTTTTTTTTGGGAAAATATAAATTGTTAAACTTTTTCATATAACCATGAATACAATTGTGCTTTGCAAAACAATTTCATAGAATAATCATTTTATGTTATTTAAATATAAAAGATATATATTAATATTATCCATATTATATTAACATTAGTTTAAATATTTCATAGTATGCTTTATATGTATCATGCTACCAACTTCTATATGCAAATTTTCTAGCAACATAATCCTTAATTTCAATGGCAGGGACTATGCTCCCGTGCAACACTTGTTGTTTATTGTTGCTTTACTATGTTTTTCTTATCATATGCTTTTTTCTTAAATGTATATATATTTAAATTAGATATTAAATTTATTATAGTTAATAATATAATAATAAAAATATAAATAAATTTATAATTTAGTTAATTATTATTATTATTTCCCCGATGCGGGTGTGCACAAAGAATGAAAGGGTGGTCTTGGGGGATGAGCCCACCACCCTACCAACCTGAGTTGCATTAAAGAGAAAGGGGCATGACTCGCCCCCAACATACATTCTCATAGATGCCTTTAAATATGCGTGGAGAGTTGATGAAGGTGGTCTTTTTCCTGGTGGTAAGTGCAAGTGGCTGGGATAGGCATGAGGTTGAGGAGTTGACCTCCCTGCTGCTAGTATTTTTTCCTGGCCCCTATGAAGAAAGAGTGTTGTGTGTTTGTGTTTTTTGTACTAGTGCTAAGAGGTTTTGTTTTCATCTAGAGCTAGAGAAGTGGAGGTTGGTGAGAGGTGAATTTTCTGTTGGAACTAGAGACTGATAGAGGAAGTTGATGAATGTTATCCACTCTCAATGCATGAATGACTAAGTAGGTTTCGTCTCTCCCATATTTTCTTGTTCTGTTTGTTATTATTCTTGGTTATATTAGTCCCATCTTTTTCAATTCACTAGTTAATCTTATTGTGCTCGGGTTTGAGGCATATTTGGGGAAAACTGGTCATTGGTTTGGTTTTTCTTGGTTTGAGAAGTTTATGCTTAGACCAAGCCAGAGTATATTACTTTTCATGTCTAGTATATCTAAGTTGTTTCTTGTAGCGTCACCTTCCTAGTTTAGTTTAACAGGGTATAAATTTGAATGTCTTGTCTTTGGACTTGTCAGTGGTTTTTTATTTGTCTAAATTCCTAGGTTGTTATAGGTTACAAGGTGGGGGGGGAAGCGGAGGGGGGGGAAGCTCATTACCCCTGGGAGTTGGATAATTGTGGCTTTTCTCTTGGTTTATGTTGATGTAAATTGTGTGATGAGGACTCTTGTCACAAGGTCAATTTATATACTACGACTGTTCTTGTTTCAAGAGGTCATCCTTGCTAATCTTCTAGTCGTATTCACTCACTGGACACATAGAGTTTCAAACCCCGCTTGTTCATCATGTCTCCCAGGAAACGAATGTGATGTAGGAGGGGTGGTGGCGACAACAACTTCCAGCGACAATATAGGGTACAAAGTTTTTCCCAAGGCTTAGATGCAACATATTTCAAGATGGTGCCTCCTGAGACTTGATGTGAAATAAAAAAATGGAAACTAAGGTGGGTGCCAAGAAGAAATCCTACTCTGAATCTGAGATACTTAATGAGGTATCATGCTGGGTTCCTGACCCTTGTCACACCAGGATATGGAAAAAATAATACCTTAATTATCCAGTGTTACATTGGAAGATAAATACCTTGGTTGGACTAGTATTGAAAAATAAACAAGTGGAAAGGTACAATGTTTTCATTGCACTAGAGGGTATTAAAAGGATGTTGAGGAACCAACATGTATCCATGGATAGGTTGGCCCCTGTAGAAGGACATTTCCATTGTCACACTGATACTGATGCGCCTCCTGGCTCGAGTGTGAGGGTCCTAGCTCCCATTTCTTCTTCTAACTCTTAATGGATTTCACGTATGCTTGTATATTTGGATTCCACCTATGTTTTTTACAGGTCTAGCTTTGTGTATTTTTGATGTCTCTAATAATAAAAGTTGGTGGATTCTCCTGAATTCTCGAGAGTTAGTGAGGATCCCCACATATGACTAGATGTAACAACTTTGTACTCTGAAGACATTCTAATAATATAATGTCTTTTAGTTGACAAGAAAATTTGACATTCTAATAATATAATGTCTTTTAGTTGACAAGAAAATTTTTATTTTTATTATTATTTTTAGTTTTGGTCATGTGAGGTATATGATGAGGTAAATGTTTTGATGCATATTATTGATTGATGCCTATGTCCATTTAGCAACTATTTAATTTATATGGCTATGCTAGTTAGCTTATACTGGGTTGAAATATTATTTAATAAGAATTATATAAGATTTACCAAAAATACAACAAAGACAAATTCAATTATGGAATTGCACTTGATATTAAATAATTAGGGAAAATAGTATTTAATAGGTGTAGTGTAACTCTTCTAAGTTTTGACTGTTTTTTGTTGTAATAAAATTTTTAGGGAGTGCTTTTTGTTATTTACAAACGTTTTTTGAATAACTAATGGATTCATTGTTTAATAAACCTTTAGAACACTTAGATTATGCTGATTTCATAACTCAAACGTGTGATTCCAATAAAGTCTCTAGGTAAAATTGACCAAAAAAAATATGCTTGAAAAATAGCCAAAACATAAAAGATTTAGACTATGATGTATTTAATAGTGTAGAAACACAATTCATAATAAAATTTATAAAAAACTCAATAATGAAAAATTCAATTGTGAAATTGAATCTAATATTAAAAGTGTAGTTTAATTACTCTATATTTTGATCATTTTCTCTTCATATTTTCAAATGAGTTAAGATAAATAATTTAGAAAAATACCTTGAAACATTGTATGTGATAGTCTTTACGATTGCAAAATCATAATTCTAGCTAATTATGGAAATGAAAATATTTATGTTATTATATAGAGAAAATATAAATAATGAATGTTTGTAAACCATGTGTAATTTAATTTCAAAAATTTAAAAAATTTAGAGCAAACATGATTAGTGAATTTGTTTGTTTGTTTGTTTTTTGTTTTTTTTTTTAATATATAATATATCTTAATTTGTTTGTTTGTTTTTTTTTTTTAATTAATAAGATATAAATCTTATTTGATATTTTTCGATTTTTTTTTTTTTTTTTTTTTTTTTTTTTTTTTTTTTTTTTTTTTTTTTTTTTTTTTTTTTTTTTTTTTTTAACGGAACAGCTAGGTTTTTATATTAACATCAAACTGGTTACAAGGCCCTATCTTTTTACATATTCAACGGATAATTCTGCTACTAAGTTCGTATGGGTCCAAAAAAGGCCTTGGTTTTTGCTACACTTTCTATTTACTATATAACCATGTTGATTCTATTTGAGGACCTTCCAAAATGAATCTGACTCTTCGTGGCCACCATTTCTTCCTGCTAGTTGGGAAAATATGTAATGTTCACAGCAATATAATCTAGCTGATGGGTAATCTCCTCATTCTCTCTATCGATCGAGTTGTGTGTTTCGTCCTCCATGCTTTCTTGTGTGCCTCAAGCAACTTTATCAACAGCAAAATCTCATTTCCAGACACAGATCTCGACATTTAGCATAACAACCTTACTTATATTATATAGACTTCCTCATGACCTACCCATTTAATTTGATGTCTTGCATTCTTCATTGCATCGACCAAACATTCCCTACTCATTTCATCCCTATGATAATTCTCAACCAACACCATTCAATCTCTGTTGCTCAAGTGTGCTCACCTCCCCATGTCGATGGAGAAGTTATACTACAGATCCCACTTGTATTTACTTTAATTTACACGAATCCACCATCTGTCCCAAGTTACATGTACAAGAATAAAACTTGGCCATGTGTTTAGGAGGGCCCAAGCCCCAACATTAAAACAATGCCACTAGTCTTCACTGGGAGATCTCCTGTCATGCCCCCAAGCCTACAGTGGTCTTTCAACCGTGTCGGCGAGGTGCGACACTACCGAACACTTTCTTTTTAACAATACTCGTGCACATGGACTACGCCTAAATTCACTTTCTCCTACTTAGTTTGTGATTCTCAACCAAGTATTATGCAATTATCCTTTATACCAATGAAGCCCATACTCATTCATTATCCATAGCAATTATAACAAGAACATCAACAATTGCAACAAGTATAAAGGGGAGGGGAAACTCCCCGTAATGTGAGTCTGCCCAACAATATATTAAGAATATCAGTTTACAATATACAAGTGTGTCTTGCTGAACCAAGTCTCACACTTAACCAAATATTACAAAGAGAGGCAAACCTACCTTTTATAACAATCTTGTGCACCTCTTGCACGAAGGGCGGTGCTCACCCAAGCCACCTAACACCCTTCCCAAGTCCTACACAAAATCTGCACCTTAGAACCAACCCGGGCACACCTTGCCCAACCTTCGACTCATCCAAGATTACCATCCAAGTGTACAATCCTCTTAAGAGTAGAGCGCATGAGATATGCACATCTCTCTCCTTTATTGCGCACTTCTCTCTTGAATCCTTGCGAAGATGTGTGAGAAGATCCATTGATGATAAATGAGCTCCAACGTATGTGTATATATATGCAAGTTAGTGTGGAACCACTTGTGGGCGGTGGCACTCCAGCCGACCCCCAAACGTAGGCTAACACACCCCTTACAACCTTCATTCAAGTCAGCCTTGCCACCGCAAGCAAACCTCCAAGCGTGGGTATAAACCTCGCACTTCATTTCATCATGTTTATATTTCGTCGCATGTCGTTCAGCATTTCGTCGCATTTCGTGCGACACTGCCCGGCGCTCCATCCGCGTGCGGTCATGCACGGCCGCCCGACGTGCGCGCGCCTGGGCGCCCGCCCGTCACACAAACTATAAGGCGTTACATCCTCCTCCACCTGAAGTCGTTGTCGCCCTCGACAACATCCCCAAGCATCAATATCTGTGTTGTCAACTCCTCCTCACATATGGCAAACATCCCTGCAACATATGTAGGACTCCATATCCACCATGTCTCATCTTAGCAACCAACTGCTACCAAGATAATCCATACCAAAGTATGTCATAGATGTCCATGTTCATCAACCACCTGCCACAATCTCCCCATGCTGCTCTCTACCATGGAAGGCTGATCCTTCCAACATCAAGCTACATGTCCGCTGCAACAATGTGTCAACTCCATCATGTGCATCATCTCCACCATGTGCAAAACTGCCCATGATATGTCAACAAGTGTTAACACATCTCACCCATGTGCCAACATCTCATCTCAACAACCTGAAGTCCTCTCAATCCATGACCATCAACCATCATGTCGCAATCTCCACATGCTGCTCTATCGTGGAAGGCTGGTCCCTCCATCTCAAGCTACATGCCCACTGCAACATATCGTGTCGACCTCATCATGTGTCGTTCCCATGTGAACCACTGCCATGATACTCCAACATAATGCTAACATACCTCTGTACATGCTAGCCCCCATGTCTGAACTAGTTGGGTGATCAGTCCAACTGTCACGCTCAAACAATGAGAATGCACATCCTCATGCCACCATCAGTTGTTTCTCAAAACATCCCTGTCACATCCTGAACTCAATCAAGAATCTATCCTCATAAGTAAACCATGCTCAGGTCCATGAAGTAGTCCTCATCTCATCTGCAACATGTCATCCATGATGTTTGGTGTCAATGTGCTACATGAAATCAGCCACATCTATCCCAACATCATCCATGTGTGTGCCTCCTCAATATGAAGAGACCATCTCATCAACTCCAACTCTCGGTGTGCCACATCCATGTCCATGAAGCTACCTCCATCACATCTGTAATGTGTCATCCCTCAAGTCTGCCATAGAAACAAGTATACACCTGTCTCATGTATCCATGTACTGCCTATGATCATAGATCAATCAGCTCCCATGTGTAAAAAGTAGTTGAGTCTCGGCTCAACCCATGCCCAAGTGTAGCCACCAAGGCATCATCATCATCGTAACTCCATGACCTCAAAGTGTCTCATATCGATCATCCACATCAAGTCACTCTTCCAAGCCATGTCTCATGCATGCACTTGAAAGTATGCACCTGCATCAAAGTCCCTGACCTCAACCCTCAATGCATCAGATCCTCTAAGTCCACCATATATGAAGTCCCCAAAGGTCACAACAATCTCATGTCATCATGAGCTCCATAAACCATCTCCAACCAACACTTTAGCAAGCATACAAGTCTCCACCCAAAGGTCTCTACAAGATGCCTCAACTCTCCATGTAGTAAGAATTCCCCATAGTCTGCTCACAACTCCATCCAAGTCCATGGCCTTGTTGTACATAAGTGCACAACCTCTCCATCGGCTCATAAGTAATAAGTCTCCATGTCACACTAGCAAATCCACCTGCACAACATCCCTACTTTGGCACTCATTGGATGCCCATAATGACACCTCTACAAGTGCTCTCACATAATGTCCCTGCATAAGATTGCCATGCTCCATGTCTCCAACCTGATGTCCATGACTAAGTTGCCATGTAGTCCAACCAAGTAGACCCATCACAACAATCGGTCATCCCCATCCAAGCTGCAATCTTTGGTCTAGTGAACTTGGTCACCCAACCATATCATCATCACATGAGTCTCTCCATCATAGCTCCCCCACTAAAGGTTCCATCAAGACTTGCTCTTGGTCTCGGCCATGAGAAGTCCACCCAAGCAACTCAAGTGTGTGCCCTCTAATCTGTCCATGAGTCATGCCGGGCACTTAGCCATGTGGCTAAAGCATAACCTATTCCTCCATAACGATCATCAAGTTCCACCCTTGTCAAGGGCCTTTGTACCTTCTCCCATAAGGTCACAAACAACCCCAACAAGTCCTGCAACAATCAACAATCCTTGCTTCTCCATACAAGGTCTCATCATAGACATCCATGGTAAGATGCTCCCTAGCATCGACAAACTAGCTTTGCCCTTCCCTGCCCACGGTCCATCTACCAAATGCTCAAGTGAAACACAAGTATCAAATGTACTTACATCAACATCATCATCATGAGGTTCCTCCATGAGAGTACCCTCATCCATCCATGTCTGCAAACTGCACGATCCTGGTCCAACTTGATCAATCTCAAGTTCACCCTCCATCATGGTCATGTCTGCAACATCTTCAACTATCACGGCTTCCTCTTTCTTATCATCACATTCTGCAGCTTTCTCCTTATGAGTCAAAGCTATGGAATGCTTCTCCTCAAGAGTTAGCCATTCTCTCTTCTTTCGAATCAATTCCTGTCTTATCTCCAATTCCTTGAGTTCAGCCTCAAACAAGTCCACTTCTTTTCCAAGTCGATAGGCTTCATCCCTATCCCCATCAGAAATCCCTTTCTTGATCAAGGCACGAAGAGCATCCTTTGCTTTGAACAAGTTCTTGCCCCATTCTGCAAACCTTTGTTCAACCTCCCTTGATTCTTCAAGTAGACTCCCTTCAAATTCCTTGAAGGTTGCAAAACCCATTTCCTGCAAGATAAACATCCTTCTTGACTCTTCACCATTACGAGCAACCTTCTTAACCCAGTCTTGCAAGACTCCTCCAAGTCTTTAGACTAGCTCTGATACCAACTGTCACGCCCCCAAGCCTACGGTGGTCTTTCAACCGTGCCGGCGAGGTGTGGCACCACCAAACACTTTCTTTTTAACAATACTCGTGCACATGGACTACGCCTAAATTCACTTTCTCCTACTTAGTTTGTGATTCTCAACCAAGTATTATGCAATTATCCTTTATACCAATGAAGCCCATACTCATTCATTATCCATAGCAATTATAACAAGAACATCAACAATCGCAACAAGTATAAAGGGGAGGGGAAACTCCCCGTAATGTGAGTCTGCCCAACAATATATTAAGAATATCAATTTACAATATACAAGTGTGTCTTGCCGAACCAAGTCTCACACTTAACCAAATATTACAAAGAGAGGCAAACCTGCCTTTTATAACAATCTTGTGCACCTCTTGCACGAAGGGCGGTGCTCACCCAAGCCACCTAACACCCTTCCCAAGTCCTACACAAAATCTGCACCTTAGAACCAACCCGGGCACACCTTGCCCAACCTTCAACTCATCCAAGATTACCGTCCAAGTGTACAATCCTCTTAAGAGTAGAGCGCATGAGATATGCACATCTCTCTCCTTTATTGCGCACTTCTCTCTTGAATCCTTTCGAAGATGTGTGAGCAGATTCGTTGATGATAAATGAGCTCCAATGTATGTGTATATATATGCAAGTTAGTGTGGAACCACTTGTGGGCGGTGGCACTCTAGCCGACCCCCAAACGTAGGCTAACACACCCCTTACAACCTTCATTCAAGCCGGCCTTGCCACCGCAAGCCAACCTCCAAGCGTGGGTATAAACCTCGCACTTCATTTCATCATGTTTATCTTTCGTCGCATGTCGTTCAGCGTTTCGTCGCATTTCGTGCGATGCTGCCTGGCGCTCCACCCGCGTGCGGTCGTGCATGCCCGCCCGGGTGCCCAGCCCCCGCCCGTCGCACAAACTATAAGGCGTTACATCTCCGGTCGAGGATGAGGTCTAACATGAGGCCATTGAGCCTCCCACTTGCTGATCTGTCCACTAATTACACTAATTCCAATTGGTGCACCATTTGTATGTACTTTAATGGGTCCACTAATTCCAATTGGTGCTCCATTTGTATGCACTTTACTTTATACTTTCATGGTTAAGGTTTAAAGATAGCATTTCTATGTTACTTTTCCAACCTTCTTTGTTTTAGGGAAACTCCTTTATTCGCTAACACATTTGTTAGGGGATTCAAACACTTTCTAATATGACGAAATTTTACTGAATCAAATTTTCCAATTTTCATTTTTATCCTTTGTAAAATTGGAAGCTTAGCATTGATGTAATTTTCTTTGAGTTTAACCACTTGTTGGATAACGATGATGGAGTTGGCAAATACTATCAAGTGCCAAATTTTCCTTAAAATGGAAAATCTAGCCTTTGCCACAATGTCAAATATTCCACTTGATTATTTGTAGCTCTCCCTAAGCCCAATCATATTGAATCTTTATTTTTTATCAGGGTGATAGATAACAACTACGACTCCTGCCTCCGCAATATATCTATCTATATATATATATATATATATATATATATATATATATTTTGTCAAGTTGTCTGTGATCTTCTAAGTTTGACATGTGGCTTGAGGAGTTGTGACCCACGGGTGTCTAATCTGTCTAATTTTCACTCGGAGATCGCACTGGGCCTCGGCCACACCAATGATAAACTGACTGAATTTTTTACATGTCTTCTCCCCCTAGTACAGGGACACAACCACCCTGTGAGGTTTAATCTTGGATCGTGTTACAAATGAAGTCAATCCTCAACCTTACAAATGAAATCCATCCTCAATCGATTAAATATAACTTATTAAATAAAAAAAAAAAAAAAAAAAAAATATTTTTTATAAAATAAATGTTTATCTAATAATAATTATATATTTTAAATATTGATTATTTTCAATTTACAACTAATAAATTGTGTTTTCTGATAGAAAAATCAATAACCTAAACCTAATAGTAATAACAATTACAATAATAAAGTACTTGATAAATTACATACTTAACATAAATTGAATTAATTTTCAATTTGCAACTAATAAATTGTGTTTGCGGATAAAAAATCAATAACCTAAATCTAATAGCAACACTAAGAAAAAGTAAAATATGTGATATTTACATTAATAAGGTACTTGATAAATTACATACTTAACATAAATTGAATGAAACCTAAATAGAATTCGAAATTATTGATTCACATATTATGCTTGTTATTTTATGTGTAATTTATGGACAACGTTTATGGGATGGTCGGCACCAGTGCTTGATAAGTCCGTTGGTTTCGCGGATTCCATTGCGGTGTGATGTATAGTATTTAGCAGATGGTAGCGTTTAAAGAATTGAAAATATAATTTAATGTTAGTTATAATTAAAATATTTTAATTTGTATTTTAATTTTACACAATTTTATAAAGGTAAAAAAAAAATTAATTTATATTTTTAGTATGAGGAAGAAATGTAATTTTTTCACTATGGAAAGAAGTAAAACAAAGTTAATTTATTTTTTAGTATGAGGAAAATGACAGGAAATAATATTATTTGATATTAGTTTGAATTAATTTTTTTCTTATATTTTCACTTTCTATAATGGAATTTGTGTAAATTATTTTCATTTTTAATATGAAGTTATATATAAAATTTTAAATATATCAATAAGAAAGAAAAATTTAAATGGCTAAATAAAATATTTCAATACTTAGTGAAAGATTGAGATAATTCTTATTCCATTAATAATTGCTTTCTAAATGTATAAGAGAGATTTGTAATTTTTTCAATGCTTAATCTGGATTTGATATATAATATTTTAGAAAATATTAATAATAGAAATAATTAAATGTATGCAGACATGTTTTAAAATTTTTATGTGGGAACCTGAATTATAAATAAAATGTTTCACTGTCAACTACATATATATTATACCATCCTAGATTTATCTTAGCAGTGGATTGACGAAGTGTCGAGAGGGATCAAATCTGTTCACTCTTGCATCTCAAGAGATTTGATCCATCTCCACGTTTGGTATATTTGGAATTAAAATGGACCTAGGTTAGTTAAATTATTAGTAATGTTTTTTGATATAGGTTACGTGTATTAATGTATGAAAATGTCTAACATTTTTAATGAACACTTCACCCACTATAAAAAAAATATAGAAAAGATAAAAACTAAATTTTAAATTATTAATATAAATTACTAAAATAATAATAACCTAATGAAGGTTCATACTTTTAAATTCGATTACATCAATAAATTAGAGTTTATCTTTCTCTACCCCTTGCTTGTGGGACCATGATTATTGAACTTGTGACATCCCGGGGCTTGTGATTTTCTTTGGACATTTTTACTATTACGAATAAGTAAAGTAGTGACAATTAGTTATTGTGTTATGATTAATAATAATTAGTAATTAAGTTGTTTATGAAAATTCACACTCTCTTTTGAAATATTTGAGGAATTACAGATAAACCTTAGTAACGCTCATTTTCACCAGACAATTATCACTTAAGGCAGTGATTCCCTCATCTCCTTTTCCTCCAAGAAAAGGGAGGAGAGGGGAAGGAAAAGGGGGTTGGGAAAAAGAGGAAGGGATTCCTAGAGCTAAACAGGAGTTCAATGGGGAAACCTCTTGAGATTAGCTTCCCTAGCGGAAAGAAGTGTTTGCCCGCTGGACTTGGGGCCTTGAGGCCGAAACAATCTCTGCTACCTTGAGAAACTGTTTGGAAGGAACTGAGGAGCTTGGGGGAGAATATTGGATGTAATTGCCAGTTTATCATCGGAAGGGTGGAGAGGTTTCATCTGTAAGGAATCAATATTCAACAACAGATAAGTAATACAAGCATACTCTGTATTGATATGATTGTGGTATGAAATATGTTATAAGGAATTATTTTTATAGTTATGATTGTCAAGTATTAAATGCTTGTTAAGTATTGGCATTTAAATTAGATAAATACCCTTTAGGGGTACAATGAGTAAATGCATTTAAGGAAAAACAATGGAAACAGGTGATTTTCTATGGAAAAATGAAAATTGTATAGAACTGCTGTGCTATTGGAACTATCTTCCGACAGAAAAAATATTGTTTTAAAAACAATGCTCAGAACTTTGTTTTCAAAAGAAACTATTATTTTCAAAACTGCTTTCTGAAAGGAAACTGAGATCATCTTGAGCATGCGAATCTATAGTTCTAAAAATTCTTTCAGGATAGTTTTTTATCTAGCAGATAGTGAAAGAATGTATAAACGTGTTGCATGGTAAAAGAAACTATTACTGTATAAATATAGATTTCTTGGGAACATTTGCATAATGGAAATAAAAGAATAGTACGCAATCTTTACCTAGTAAAAGAAAGTATTTCTGTGTAAATAAAAGATTACTGGGAAAATGTGCATCACAGCAAGAAAAGACTGTATAAAATTGTTACTCTACAAAGGAATTTATCCTTTGTAAATAAAGATGTAAGCAGGATTGTCCTACAGGAAGAATCCTGTGAGTAAGAGAATGACTGGATGGTTAGAACTACTAGTTCTACAGTCTCCCCTCGATTATGGTAGAGGAGTCATTTCTACATCTATTAGAAGTTAAATTTGTAATTTAAAATACAACCCAGAATCGAATAGGAAAGAAGAATACATTCTAGGGCTAGTAAGAAAGAAAATGAAAAGAATGAAATGCTAACACGACTGATCCAAAATGGATTTTGGATAGATTCCTAAGTCTAAGTGTTCCTCACAGAGGAAAATGAAAGTCCAAGGAAGTTCCTGGAAATAGCCCCATTGCAGAGACCTTTTCCTTCTGCATCTACTGCAACTTGAATGGGTTAAATGGACTTAGGGTGCAGAAGTCATCGTAGAAAGAAGATGCCCTGTTTCTTTGGAAAAAGAGGCAAAATCCCCTAAAAATGGCAAAAAAAAACCCTTATAAAGGGAAATCACATCAGAAAAAGGCAAAGGCTGGACTTAAGTGGAGGCAGAAGAAACCCCGATCGGCCGATCCGATCAATCGGATTGGAGATAGGCCTGTACACAATATCAGGACCCTGGAATTGGCGATTGCAATAATGCGATACGCCAATTGCCGATGATCGGATCGAAAAATTAGCATTGGGGATGGACAGAACCCTCGGGTTGTTAGGAATGCGATATGCGATAGCGATCGTGAAGTGCAATCTCAGCGTCGGATCTGGGAGAAGAATGGACGGCAGGATTAAATCGACGCTGATGATCGGATCGACAAATCAGCATTGGGGATGGATAGAACCCCCGGGCCATTAGGAATGCGACATGCGATAGCGATCGTGAAATGCAATCTTAGTCGTCGGATCTGGGAGAAGAATGGACAACAAGATTAAATTGGCGATCGGTGATTGTTGGACCCGACGGATTTCATAAGCGCAATTTGAAATCCAGTAAAAGGGGTTTTCTGTGTATTTACGCATTTCTGCTATAAATATGAAATATATAGGAAAACGCTCGAAAGCGATAAAAATAAACTTGAAGGGGAAATATAAGCCTGATTGCATAGAATTTGAGTTCCGTATGCGGGATTTCGGGCGGGCCTCAAGTGGTAAATGGTATTGGGCTGGCTCCGCCCGATCCCATACAATGAATGACGTGTGGCTTGGTGGAGGAACAGGGAAAATGCCTTTTCGGGCGGGTAACCTCTGTACCTTATAGCCGCTCGAAACTGCATATTGACTGTTGGATCAGAGACCCTACAGATCAATGGTGGGAGAGTGTGATAACAGCCAAATGCAGACCCGATGTGGTTATAGGGTGGATGCGATAATATTTCAAGTCTGTTAGAAAGAGTTCTGTCGGGTTTTTCAGTGTTTTCCCGTGAATTTGGGATTTTGCCAATATGCCTACACGATGCGATATAACACCTAATGGCGGACCCGATAGGGATTTTAGGGGCGATTGAAGGGAATTTCACGTCTGAGAATTGCGCTTGATAGCGTATTTTCTAAGAAAACCTCTATGTAATGGATTTTGTCTATTTTTGGCTTATTTCCAAGAAAACGGCCCCGATCCCTTGTAACAACTCCTGATCATCATTCCACGCTACAAGCGGGTGTTTTTTGCAAATGATGAGGCATTTGAAAGCGACAGAGCCGCAAAGCCAGATGGCCAGTTGAACAGACAGTGCAGAGAATCCACAAAGTCGTAGGGGAATGATTGAATGTAGGGAAATGGCTGGGGAAGCAGAAAAGTCGGGAAAATGCCTCAAAGGAGCCCAGGGAGCTCAATTGAGAAAAATGGCATAAGCAAGAGAGAATAAGCAAAAGGCTAATGAGAGCTAATGCTCAGAGCATCTGAGGGAGTCTTTGGGGTCACTTGGATGTCAAGTGAAAATTTAGAGAACTGAAGGTTGCAGAGAGCCGAAGAAGCCAGAGCCGAGAGCCAAGAGCTAGAGCAAGAGCCAGAGCCAAAGCTGGAGCCAAAGCCACGAGCAAGAGCGAGAGTGAGAGCAAGAGCAAGAGCTAGATCCAAGTGCCATAGCAAGAGCCAGAGCCAGAAAGCCGAGAGATTCAGAGCCAGGGGATAAGATGGTGTTCTGAACCCATTATGTTCTATGTAAACCAGTGGAGTTGAGCATGGAGCTTGTAGAAGAACTTAGACCATAATCCCATAGAGCCTAGTTGAGTTGACCAGAGCTCAAGGAGATGTAGCCCAAAAGTTTTGGGTGAAATCCATATTAAACTTGTTGTCTTATGTGTGTTTGTTATTTACTACCTTGTTTCATTGTTATATGTTTCATATTAGTTTAAGAAAATCAATTTACAGCACATAAACAATTTAAAACAACCATAAGCATACACCTTATTTTCAAGCACATATTTAATTCTGCATTGGTTAATCATAAAGACTTGGGAATATTTAAGCTTGGGAAGTGGGAGAGGTGCTTGTAATTTAGACAAGAAGCCTAAGTGCCTGATTTTCAGATCAGGTGGTATCAAAGCTTGATATTGATTAACCACACCTTCAAAGAAGGTTATATCAGAATGCTTGATTGACTGGGCAAAGGTTGCTTGTCTGAAAGGTGTTTAAATAGTCAGAGGTTGATTGTATGCTTCTTTGCAGATTGATTATTGTTTGAGTTTGCAGAGGTGAAGGGAAAGCTATTGGTAGCTCAACCCAAGAAGGACAAGAAGGAAGAAATGTTGAAGGCATTCTTCTATCCCAAAGGACCTCAAGGAAATCCTTGAAGCATAAGAGGTTTGTTGCAAAGGGTTGTTGAATAAGCTCTTTATTAATCTTGTTTGAAGTTCTTTTGTGCATTAGCATAATGACAACTTCTACAAGTGAGTCCTCAAATTATTCTTTCTTCATCAAAAGATTCTTTGATGAAGACATGAAGCAAGACTTGTCCACCATGATGGATATGGTGAGAGAAATGTATGAGGATGGAAGAAAGAGCAGCATACTTAGAAAGCAGTTGAATTCCATGAAGGAAGAGAAGTAGTTTCTTTCTGACAAATTGCAGGAAATGGAGAGGCAACTTCATATTGCAAATATGAACCTGAGAAGGATGCATGAGTTGGAGGCACAACTCTTTGTTGCCCAAGAAGCCTTAGTCAAGTATCAGCTTGAAGAAGAGGTAAACCATTCCAGTTTTTCTTCAAATTCCTCTAAGAATGCTTATATTGGTTCTTTTGAAAAACATTCTAGAGACATAGGTTCCAAGCTAATGTCCAAGATGGGATATGAAGGAAAGGGCTTGGGAAAGCATGCACAAGGTATTGTTGAACCAATAATAGTTGAGGAAAGGCCTAAGTATTTGGGTCTTGATTATGGACAGTCTTATGGAAAGAGTTTCAAAGCTGCCATGAAGGCCATTGAAACAACTCCAAGAAGGAGTTGCAATGCATAGTGTGAAGATTGTATTAAGGAGGAATGCAATAGCTTGAAACATCATTTGCAGGATGCAGGTGTTCAGAAGCACACACTTAAACCAGAGAGTTGTGGAGACTCTAGCAACCCTGAAGAGATTGATGGTGTTCCAAAGGGAGCCACTTCTTCATTTGCTTCACCTCCCCATGAAGGCAATAAAGGTGAAAGAGGCAGGTATAAATCTGGTTCTAAATATCTTCCTTTTGAATATGCAAAGCATGATAAATTTCCACATAGATATGGGAAAATAATTACATGTTCCTTTTGTAGTTTGGATAACCATAATGTTTCTAGATGTTGGAAGAGAATGGACACATACAGGAAAATTTTGAAGGAAAGGAAGTAAGAAGCCAAAGGTCCATTGGACAAGGCAAATCATGCTATCAAGAGGATGTACATGCAGTGCACTTACTGCCATAAGCAAGGGCATCTTGCTGAAAAGTGTTGGACTCTAAATCCAACAATGCTTCCACAAAAGTTGAAGAAAGTGGAAAGAGAAGATGGCAGAAATGGAAAGGAAGATTGTATGAATGATGTGTCTCAGGATGATTCACATGATGATGCTGATGTGTAGACAAAGATAGTACCTTTGAAAGGGATTGGTAAGAAACGATTAGAGTTCTTATCCGATTAAGATTGCATGTCTATTGATGCATCTATTGGCATTTCTTGCTGCAACATTATATTTCATTTTAGCTTCGAAAGTACAGTGTGCTTAAGTGAAAGTTGAAGGATGAAATGCATGCATGAGCATGAGATGCATGAACACAGGGATGTTGATGATTTCCTTGTTTTTGAACATGTATGTGTAATTAACTTGCAGGGTTGATTGCTTTGACATGCATGTGATGCCATGTTGACTTGGGAGAAGTTAACTTGGTCTCCAAAATGGAGATAACAATGAAGTGTTTCATCTTTTGAAAAAGAGTCCTACTAGTCTTTTTCTACATTCGTGACTTGAAGGGTCATTTGTTTAAAGGCATGTTTTAAGGCATGTTTTGTGGGATTGTTATCTAGTCAATCATTTATATGAAGATGTAAGACATGGAGGTGTTCACAAGATGTGAAATCTGTTTCTTTTGTTGAAGCAGGAGTTTAGGCCATCCAGTTGTTGTTTGTGTTTCTGTTGTTGTTAACAATTGTTGTTGACAACTTTTTAAATAGGTACAAATGAAATTTTTTGTGAAGCAGATGTACTTCACCTTTGTTTGAGCCACCTTGGATCAATGATCAAGGCAAAGAAGTTCAAACTACCTTTTATGACCATTTCAGCAGAAGTTCAACATGAAGGCAAGAAGGAAGGTAGTTCTTCCCAGGAGGACTAGCACATCCAGAAAGGACAGTGGTCAAAGGCTTTGGTTCAGAGGCATTATGCAAGGCAAGTGTATGGAGGTTGAAAGAAGAGGGTGTTGTTACTCTCATTTACTGTTTAGATCAATATATCAGCCTTTTGGAGACCAAAAGTTCTTTTAGTGGGAAGGCGTGATCCAAAATGGAGTTTGGATAGAATCCTAAGTCTAAGTGTTCCTCACAGAGGAAAATGAAAGTCCAAGGAAGTTCCTGGAAATAGCCCCATTGCAGAGATCTTTTCCTTTTGCATCTACTGAAACTTGAATGGACTAAAATGGACTTAGGGTGCAGAAGTCATCGCAGAAAGAAGATGCCTTGTTTCTATGGAAAAAGAGGCAAAATCCCCTAAAAATGGCAAAAAAAACCCTTATAAAGGAAAATCGCATCGGAAAAAGGAAAAGGCCAGACTTAAGTGGAGGTGGAAGAAACCCCAATTGGCCGATCTGATCAATCAAATCGGAGACAGGCCCGTACGCGATATCGGGACCCTGGACTTGGCGATTGCGATCATGCGATACGTCGATCGTCGATGATCAGATCGACGAATCGGCATTGGCGATGGACAGAACCCCCAGGCCACTAGGAATGCAACATGCGATAGCGATCACGCTGTGAAATCTCAACCGTCAGATCTGGGAGAATAATTGACGGCTAGGATTAAATCAGTGATCGATGATTGTCAGACTCGACAGATTTCATAAGCGCAATTTGAAATCCGGTAAAAGGGGGTTTCTGTGTATTTATGAATTTCCGTTATAAATCCGAAATACAAAGGAAAACGCTCGAAAGCGATAAAAATGGAGTCGAAGTGGAATTATAAGCCCGATTGCATAGAATTTGAGTTGGGTAAGTGGGATTTTGGGCAGGCCTCAAGCGGTAAATGGTATTGGGCTAGCTCTACTCGATCCCATATAATGAATGGCACATGGCTTGGTGGAGGAACAGGGAAACCACCTTTTCGAGCGGGTAACCTCCATACTTTAAAGCCGCCCGAAACTGCATATTGACCATTGGATCAGAGATCCCGCAGATCAACGGTGGGAGAGTGTGATAGCGGCCAAAGGCGGACCCAATGAAGGGTGGATGCGATAATATTTCAAGTCCAATAGAAAGAGTTCTATCAGGTTTTTCAGTGTTCTCTCGTGTATTTGGGATTTTTCCCAATATGCCTACGCGATGTGATATAACGCTTAATGGCGGACCCGATAGGGATTTTAGGGGTGATTAAAGGGAATTTCACGTCTAAGAATCGTGCCCGATAGTGTATTTTCCAGGAAAACCTTTGTGTAATGGATTTTGTTTGTTTTTGGCTTATTGCCAAGAAAACGGCTTCGATCCCTTGTAACAACTCCTGATCATCATTCCACACTACAAGAGGGTGTTTTTGGTAGATGATGAGGTGTTTGAAAGCCACAGAGCCACAGAGCCAGATGGCTAGTCGAAAAGACAACACCGAGAAGCCACAGAGCTGCCGGGGAATGATTGAATGCAGGGAAACAACTGGGGAAGCCGAAAAGCCGAGAAAATGCCTCAAAGGAGCCCATGGAGCTCAATTGAGAAAAAGGGCATAAGCAAGAGAGCATAAGCAGAAGCCTAACAAGAGCTAATGCGCAGAGCAGCTGAGGGAGTCTTTGGGGTTACTTGGAGGTCAAGTGAAAAGCTAGAGAACTAAAGGTTGGAGAGAGCTGAAGAAGCCAAAGCCAAGAGCCAAGAGCCAGAGCAAGGTCTAGAGCCAGACCTAGAGCCAGAGCCACGAGCTAGAGCCAAATTTAGAGCCAGAGCCGAGTGCCAGAGCGAGAGCGAGAGCCAGAAAGCTGGGAGCTTTAGATCCAGGGGATAAGATGTTGTTCTGAACCCATTGTGTTATGTGTAAAGTAGTGGAGTTGAGCGTGGATCTTGTAAAAGAACTTAGACCATAATCCCAGAGAGCCTAGTTGAGTTGACTAGAGCTCAAGGAGATGTAGCCCAAAAGTTTTGGGTGAACTCCATATTAAACTTGCTGTCTTATGTGTGTTTGTTATTTGCTACCTTGTTTCACTGTTATATGTTTTATATCAGTTTAAGCAAATTAATTTACAACACATAAACAATTTCAAACAACCATAAGCATACACCTTATTTTCAAGCACATATTTAATTCCGCATTGGTTAATCATAAAGACTTGGGAATATTTAAGCTTGGGAAGTGGGAGAGGTGCTTGTAAGTTAGATAAGAAGCCTAAGTGCCCCATTTTCAGATCAACGACTCTGTCAAGTGGAAAAAGGGAAATCCATTTCATCCTAAATTACAACTGAACTATACTAGGGTTTAACATTGTAAAAAAAGAGAGAGTGAAAGAACACTATCCTATTCCAGATTCACTTCTCGGTCAGTCCCAAGGGGACACCTAGAAGGCAGTTCTATATGCTAATAATCTTTACACTTAATAGCAAGGTTAAGAACTGTTATACATTCATGACATACTGCCGAGAGAACTTAGGTGAAATGATAATTCTGTTATGTAGTCCACAAGAAGACAGATAATAAACAAATGCCAAAACATATGAAAAATAAGCACCTGCTAATACCATAAACAATATAGGCAGAGAAAATCAGGTTATTATTTGACTAAAAGTGCTACATAGATAGTATTACGATCCAACTGAGTCACTTAACAATAAAAGAGTAATTCACATAGGTTGTATTATAGATTAATCAACTGAGAAAATAAATTAAGCCTCAGATAGTGTCAATTTCGAAGAACAACCAGAGAATTGTTTTAGAAAAAGAAGAATCTTATTATGTCTTTCGACCGCATGGGTTTTTACCCATATATAACCACAACCACATGGGTTTCCATGAAATAAAAATCAAAATAAATTATCTAGCTTAGTGTTTCATTCAGAAGACATACCATCCCTGAGGAAGGTATTCATACCATTCGACTTCCCCATAGGGTTTCAGGTTCTGCTTGAAGATGGGTTCTGGAAGTAAGAGGAAATCACCCAAGTCTGTAGACCCTACCAACCTGCATGCAAAGGCTGGGAGAAATTAGTGACGAAACTTATACTTTTAACAATTCAAAGTAATTACAAAATGAAAAGGATTAAACCCATCACCTATCTCGGGGGGGTAGTGTTCCCTTTTTGTCAGTGCCAAATAAAATCTGAAGGCACAGTAGTCGATTTACTTGTGATTAGAAGAATGAAAGCAAATAATAGTTAAGAAAACAAATTTAAAAGAAGAAAATTGTAACCCAAAAGAACTAAACCTAAACGCTGCAACAGAGCAAGCTTTACTTGCGGATGGAGGATGAGATTCGGGTGCTAGCTGGTAGAGTATGACTGCTCCATAGGTTGGGTCGGAAGTTCGGTTCGAACTCACAGTGGAGCAAAGCCATAGGGATGAAACCCATTCGCCTGAATGCACCTTCATTAGTTTAGGGTTTGCAAAGTAAAGTTCCAAGAATAGGCTATGAATAACTAACGAGGTGCGAAGAGTAACCTTCCTGATGGATAACCTTAGCTCTCGAAACAAGGGCAACCTCTGAGACCCGATCTTTTCTTCAACGACACACAGCAATACTACTTGGAAACTGAAAAAGAGAAGGCTTGTTAGCTGGCAGCATTAGGTTGCAGACCAGTGGGGCGCTTAATGTAAAATGTCAATCTCAATACAGGTTTGTACAGACCTTAAGACGGAGGGAGGCCACCTCCTCGAAAGACTCATTAACTTGTACATAAGCGTTAAATGCACAACCCTTCTAAATGTTTATGTTTATTATGCATGGGTATAGTGAATTAACATAAACCCTATGGACATGAGGTTTAGACATTAAACAAATTACCATAGTGCTGAGACCATGAATGCAGGCATGAAGTGAAATATATTTCAATTATCATGCAAATGAAATGTTATAATATAGTTTTAACCTATGATCCATGTAATTTTATTTTTTTATGTGAATTATAGTGTGTGTTACAATTGGTATCAGAGCCCCCAGGTTACAACACTGAGGCCTAAGTGGTCAAGCATTGAATAAAAAAATAATTATGCTACATAGAGAGGAAGCGGGTTCAAGATGAGACAAAGAGTAGGATCCACCCTCTCTGGAGGTACTACCGGCCAAAACTCAGAGGTGTGGGTATAGTTGGGTGCAAAAAATCAGAATACAAATGTTGTGTTATTAGAAATAGTCCAACAACTTCGAGCAGAGATGCAGCGTTTGCGAGATGATAATGAAAGATTACGTTTGGAGCAAGAAAAGATCATGAAAATCCTATCAGATAGGTAGAATCAAAGAAATCCAAATCCCATCTAGGATGAAGAAAATAGAGGTGAGTGTTATAGACATTTTTGGGCACTGCAACCCCAATCATAAATGTCCATCAACTGAGGGCTCCTAAGTCCCTAAAAGTGCTGCTTCACTACCTAAAGGAACAAGGTCAGCTGATTACATCATCTTCCAGAAGTTCTCCACTAAAAACTGCTCAGAAATGGTCAAAACTGGACCATACTGAATACCCAGTACAGAGGGTGCGATGCATATCACCTTCTAAGTGTATAGGGTGCGATGCATACTGAATGGCCCCTTTGTAGGATGCGATGGTCGGGAATGGACAAATGGCAGGGACAATTTGTGAGGTGGAAGATCATGGAATATTCCAGAATCTTCCCCTCTGACACTTGCCTCTCTGTTTTCGACCAGGGATGAGTAAGAGATCATCAGTCTCCAAGAGGAATCAAGAACTATCAGAGAGAATACACTAATCAAAAGCCCAAGAGATGACTCACCTCCCTACAATCATCTATATATGGATCCCTCATCTCAGAGATCCAAAGGTTGGAATCTTGTATCTTGTAGAGAAGTGTTGTTGGTTTTCTGGTGTAACTTCATAGTGTTGGGTGATCTAAGCTTTACTTGAGGTGAAGAAGGGATTTCTTGCTGGAGGATGATGCTGGGTCAGAACATATGATTGTAATCCTCTTGCTATTCTTGATCTTAATAAATCTATTCAAGTTTTCCTTCATATTCTTGTATTTTTGATTCTATATGCATTTGTATGGTTAACACAAATCTAGTCCTGTGTTATTTAGGAATATAGATCTCTGTTCTTCGATAGTAGTATGTTGCTTTGATTCCACAGGTGCCTTTTGAAGTTGGGGAGATGAAGAAGAAGTGGAAAAGCTCTATCAGGAAGGAGAGGAATCAAATAAGGAAGCAAGCGCTAGACTAAGTTTGGTGTCCTTTGTTCCACTCTTATCTATTTTCATAAAGGAAAGCGAAAGTAGACTTTACTTGTTTGTTTCTATGATAGCCACCAGTCTTAGTGGGAATAGCAGCTCCGCGTGGAAACTATTCCCAGTAACACTCCCAAGGAGTAAATTATAATCTAAAGGGCCTTGGACTATCATCGCATTCATATAGACAGTCTTTCTTCCCAAATTAATAGGAAATTGAGGAAGGATCCCTAACAACTGACTGGTTCCTCTGTTTATAAGCCAATATATTCTAGGTAACGGGAATAAGCTATAGAGAACCTAAAGCTTTCCAAGTAGTTGAGGATACAATACTAACAGATGCACCTTCGTCTATGAATATTCTAGTTATAGACATATTATAATCCTATACTATGATCTAGAAGGGCATGTAAGGACAAAGACAATATCTCGTGAGTTGACTCCAATCAAAGGAAGTGACCATACTACTTGGAGGGGGTATCGTGGGAATGAGATAAATTTCCCCTTGTGCTATGGGAATGAGAGGATTTCTCCCTTGTGCTATAGGACCAAGAGTATTTTTCCCTTGTGTCATGGTAATGGGAGGATTGTCCCTCTATGCCACTGCAATAGGAGGATTTCCTCCTAGTTCTTTGGAATATGAATAAATGAGAAGAACATGAGCGGTATGAAGTTTACTATATATGGGAAAGGTACAATCAATTGAAGGCTGAATCGAGTCAACCATTTTATCAACCAATGGTTGTTCAGGAATGGACTCATGGCATTCACATTTAGAAAGAGTGAGATTGACTAGAGATGGATTCTAATCAATCACTTCAGCAATTAGTGGAGGATTAGGGGAAAGATTTTGATAACCATCTAGAAGATGATGCTGAGAAGTTGTAAGGTTTTCCAATAATTTTGATGCTTCATCTATATAAGAAAAAGTGTGAATAGGATGATTTCCTTCACATAACTTACAAGGAAACTTAACTTTAACTTTTTTCTTGTGGACCTCACTATCCCTAGGTGATGGTTTATCACTAGCATGATCTCCAATGGTTGATGACCAAGGCTAATGCCAGCCTGTGGACCACACTTCTAATACATTTGGAATCCCAAGACAATCTCTAAGAAGGTGCTCACCCTGACATAACTTGTAAGGGAATTTAGATTTGTGGGGTTGATTTGAAGGCTCCTCCATACTAGTTGCATTTGTAGCAATGGTTGCTTGGTTTCCCCCCTTCTTATTTTGCTTCTTCTTCTTCTTAGATTCCTCTTTACTAAAATCAAGACTTTCACCAGGGAAGGAGGAATAAAGGGGTGAAGAAATGACAAGTGAAGAAGGAAAAGGGTCAACTTTAACATCAACTTGAGGTTGATGTTGTTTAGGTGGAGGAGAACTTGGTTGAGGATTAGTTTGGACATTCAAAACCATAGGGGTTGAAAATAACCAAACTAAAAAACCAATGGTAATTCCTCGAAGGGACAACATTTCTATATAAGGAGTATCAATATTTCCGAAAGGAGGAAAAGGACCAGGATTCCAACCAGAGGGGTTTCCTTGTTTGGTAGACTCGAGAATTGTCGCCATTAGTCTCAACCTAAGATCCATTAAGGAGTTGTTCAATGCGGAGGATATTGTTTCATGGTCAATTAATTGGTCTTAGAAATTAAAGACACAAAATAAAACAAAGGGGTATCTATGCAAAAGGGTTTACCAAGAAACTGTGAACTACAATATACCACCTTGGAGAACCAAGTATTTATGTATGGGTAGGCAATCTCCCTGAATTTTGTGTTCAATGTATGATAGTGTACAAGACAACCGACTCGATTACCTTTCAATGGATAGTAAGCTAGTGGGGACCTCTAATATATAATCAATGATACGTGGAAGTGTAATCTGCGTTAGTGTTATATAATGCATAATCGTATGATGAGAGATTTCCCATATAGTTTTCATGAATGGATTGCCATCAAATATGCCCGGAGGTACATGGATAATGATCCTATACATGTATGCACATGGAACGGGATGTCACCCCCGGAATGCAATGCTAGTAAAAAACAACAACTCCTATGTTTATAGACGACAAAACACGTCTCTAGCCTAGACCTCTAGATGTTTGCGTCAAGTTTCAAATGCTCCTTAGGTCAATTGAGATGACTTTTAATGTTGATCTTGAATTATGTTTCGATTTCAAGGCTCAAAACTCGATGTCACCTAAACACGCATATGATGCAACTAATATGACAAAAATAACTCTTTTCATTTTCCTTTTAACAATGAAAGGCCTAACTAAGTAGGGGAAGAAGAAATCAGTCAACAATGCAACAAACAAGTTATGAAACAATCAATCTCCTCAATTTCACTGTCTAAGCAAAATCAAAGCCCTATATGCAATGAAAATAATTGTTTTAATTTTATTTTCTTTTAATGTTTCAAATGAAAAGAAACATGTAAATTCAACCCGATCATTGATGAAAAGAAACCTTACAGACTTGAACTATAAAGTAAAAGTTACTTTTTAAATGAAACAATTAAAATATCCTTACAAACCTGAATTGACAAGAAGAAATAAAGAATGAAACAAAAACTTATAAAAAAAGGTGATGACATTGAGAGGTGATTAACACTCATACACAATTTATCTCCACCCCCCCCCCCCCCCCCAAGTGATTGAGGGGGAAATATTTTTGCAAAAATGAAAGAAAAAACACTCAAAATGTGTTAAGAAACTGAAGCAAACCTATGAATAATGACCAAGGGAAAATTCACTCAATTTCACGTAACCAAGTGTTGTATTGGCTTCTAAGGGACCAAGAGACACTCAGGGACACAAGGAGGACCAACTAGAACACATTTTATCAAAGAGAAAATCATAAAAGGGTCATTTTTTGCATGAAACATGGGTCAAAGCAAGTGTAGATTGGTTATGCAGGTGGAGATAAGGCTAGGGTGCACTGCAACACTCTATCAGTAGACTAGGGGGGCGATGATCAAGGAAAAACCAATTTCTGACACAAAAATGAAATGAAGCAAAATGAAAGGTCTTCCTAGGGTCAATTTAGATTGAGTGAGATGTTGGAGGTATGTTCAAGAGGTGTAACAGGAGCTAAGGTCAAGGAAACCACTAAGGGAATGAATTGAATTCAGACTGAGTGAGACGCTGGAGGTATGTTTAAGAGGTGTAACAAGAGCTAAGGTCAAGGAAACCACTAAGGGAATGAGTTGAATTTAGACTGAGTGAGATGTTGGAGGTATGTTCAAGAGGTGTAACAAGAGCTAAGGTCAAGGAAACCACTAAGGGATTGAATTTATCCCTAATATGGTGGCCAATTTGTTATATAGAATCTATGACTATGCACAAAAGTATATTCCCTATACCTAATCGTCTGCTATAAAACAACAAAAATAAATGACTATAAATTTCTCCTTAGAGGAATTAGAGAATGGAAAGATACTTACTTGTGATATGTCGTAATATCTTCTCTTCTCTTGGCTTGTAAGCTCCAACCGTAGTTTTGATTTCTATGATTAGAACCTGCACAAACAATGAACACAAGTAAAATATCTACGACATCTATGTAGCATTATCCAATCACTCTATTAATGGATCATCATAGCATTGAAATATATGAATGTAAACATAACATAACACCTATAGGAAAATTGTATACTCTTTGTGTTAATATGAAAGGGAGAGAGTTTACAACCAAAATTGGAAGTTGATCTTATAGAGATCTCCCCAAGTTGACCTGTCCTTCCTTATCATAATGTACACCTCAAGCTCACTCTAATACATGAAAATGATAACTCTCTTAAGGTCGCAACAATAGTATGAGGGTATGATTAGTCTCCAAAATACAACCTCTAGCTTGTGGATGGAAATAAATGTATAGGAGAGGATTTTAGTTTAGGAGTTCTTATCCATTTACCAATATAGGCTTGATATCCACTCTTGATGGGAGGATGATCTCAACGGATAGGAGATGCAAACTCCAAGGTAGGGTTAGATAGGATTCAAAGTTATTATCCAAGGTAAATGGTTGTAACAACTCCTGGAATCTTCTGGAAGAGGAAGCTTCAGGATTCTTTTTATTTTTCCTAAATTTATAGAATCAGTGCACCCCTAGTAAGGGACAACCATATCTAATCAAAGTAGGTACATAAATAAGCAACCTATTGTTGAATGCAGGTCCCTAAGGGGCCAGGGTGCATTGGGCCTTGAAAGCACTAGAATGAAGAAGTTAAGGTTCATAAACTCAGGGATTTAGGAGAGTTGTGCTTAGGTCTTTGTGCATGGATGATGACAAGGTGTTCATGGATTTGACTGATCCGATTTGTAGGCATATTGACAAGATGTGACAAAATGGCCTATAACACCTCTGAAAGATTGAATTGATGTAAATTAAGAAGGGACCCATACCATTTTACCAAAATATAAGTATCTTGTTCTATGTTTCCTCTTTCATGTTTTGATTTTCTCTATGCATCTAGATTTGTTTATATTGCATACTCATAACCCTTCATTTATATTCTCCTTCATAGGAAGGCTTGCAAGAATACATAAGGATTGTGAAGGAAACTTCAAGGGAATACTTATATAATTATAGTAAACTTGTTAAAGAAAATTTTCAAGGTTTGTTAAACAACAATTCAAGGTATGTTTTAGACTATAAGATTTGTTGAAAGATCTTATTAGGAATGTTCAATCTTCACTTGAAAATGTTGCTTTATATTACTAACATCTTTTATGTCTAGGGTTTTGAATCATATGGATTCATGTTAGGGTGATTAATCATTGTATCTACCTTTATTATATTATCTTTTACCATTTGTTAATTTTGGTGAAACCATAACCTTTAGGGTTCACTATAAAACCATAGCCTTTTTATGCTAAGGGTATGTTGATGTTAATAATAAAACCATAGCCTACTTAGGGTTTGTTGATAATGTCTATAACATATAATGAAATACTATTCTCTCAATGTTTAGAGTTTTGGTATTGTTTTGGTAAAACGCCAACCTTCTTAAAACCTAATCGATCTTTTGAAAAAATTGATAAGATATTATTTTGATACCTTAAGTTTGAAGCCTTCTCTTTCTTCTTGTAACAAATGTTTCACAATTTTGTCATAATTTCCTAAACATTATGTTGTTGAAGTTATCAAGAAACTGGGTGTTCAAGAAGTCTTTAGGAGGACTAAGCTTGTAAATTGCTGAAAGTACTTCCAGGTTCCAAGAGGCTATAAAAATTTTGTTGCAATCTATTATACTGCGCATGGGAAAATCCAGATGTCAAATGGCACATGAAACCATGTCAAAATAAGGAAATGTTTTGGCTCTAACAATGACTTTGTGCATTTTTTTACCTCTAATGTTTTCAAACTAACTATTTTTTCCTCACTTGAAGTTTCAAAATTTAACTAAGTTCTATTCTGAAAGAATTTATATATTTATTCCCAATTCATCATACATGCCATTCGCGTTTTGAAGGTGGTGTTGGAGATGAGAGATATGTTGATGTGCATAGCTTAAGATTAGGATTTTTTGCTCCCTTTAGGCATTCTTTTATGTGTTGTATCGCTTGCTTTGGATTCATGGATTTACCTTTCTTTCGCATGTTGTGCCTTGTAGATGAATAAAAAAAAATCAGATTTATATGAGATATATCAACTTTTTAAATGGGACTGTGTATGACAATGTATGTTTACCGTAAATTAGAATGTTTCCAGTGAATTTGAACTTTATAGTTTGTATTGAGGGACACATTTAAGAGAACCACTATAAATGGGGTTGGAGAAGAGAGTGCAAAATAGGGAGTGAAAAGTAGGAAAGTTGTTATATTTCATAAGATCCTTAGGATATCCTAGAATAAATTCGCATGAGATGTGTTAATTCATCATTCAAATGACAGTAATTTTCAACCACTTTCATTCGAAAATCAAGGTGAGGTTATGTGGTGGGAGTTGGGGGAATTTTTTTTTAATGACGGTTTCCTATTTTGGAGTTTATTTTAAACAAATAAGCAGAGAAATTTAAAAGATAAGTATGGTTGGCACGTATACCGAAATATAAAATATTTTATTTCTCTTCAGAGAGCAAGGTATTTGGGTAGTCAGAAGGTGTGATGCTGACCTTTAGCATGGTCAAAGTATGAGGGAGCTCGATAATCGAGAGGTCAGGTGTGGAGAATAACAAGGTTTATATTTTTCGAGTGTGTTCTCGTATGGCGCTATAGTTGAGAGTCGAAAGGTCGGGAAGTTGGAAAGTATTTTTTTGAAATAGGAAGGCACAATGCCTGACCTTGGAAATGGGTGGAAAATCAGGTGGTCAGAGGTCAAGACAGTCTTCACATAATATATACTACAATAGATATCAGAAGTCCGACATGCTGTGTAGTCGGGCTAAAAGGGAAGTCGGGAGTTGGGAGGTTCGGAATACAGGGAAGTCGGGAGTTAGGAGGTTGGGATAAGAGATTGTTCTTTCATTGTGTTGCGGTGTGCAACACCACCAATGCAAATATGGGAGTCAAAAGGTAGGGAATTTATGTGGTTCTTTATCAAATACAAAGGTTTGACCTCCGACCTTAGAAATGGGTGGGTAGTCGACTAGTCAGAAGTTGGGGCATTCTTCATATAATGTATATTGTAGCAGATAGTGGGAAAATGACATGGAGCATAGCCAGGTTAAGAGGGAGGTCGAGAAGTCAAGTAAAGAGGGAAGTCAGGAGTTCGGGATGAGAGGGAAGTTCAGAGTTGAGAGGTTAGGGTAGAGGATTGTTATTTTATTTTGTTGCGCAAAGCGAACCAACCGTGGATAAGATGGGAGTTGGAAATTCAAGAGTGTATGTGTTGTTATATGAAATAGAAAGGTCTGATATCCAACCTCCGATCTCTGACTTAGATGTCAATTTTTTGTATATAATAATAATAATAATAATAATAAATAATAATAATAATAATAAAGAAAAATATTTTTTAATTGATGTTTTTTTATTGTTTTATATGTTGTATTCTGTTTTTGTTTCCTTTGGTTTTATGTTGCAAATTATTTTTTCAAGTTCAGAGGATTTACTTTTTCTTTGGGAAAAAAATTATATTTTATTGGAAGTTTAGAGGACTTACCTTTTATTCTTAATTTTTTTTTTTTTTTTATACTTTTAGAAGTTGAGGATTTAAAAAAAAATCCTTACTATTTTGAATAGTAATAATAGTAATCATGATTGGCCGCCTAGGGTAGCTCAAGTTGCAATGGTCGTGGAATGAAGTCTCATTGAACCAAAGATCTTGTGTTCGAATCTTGCGCTACCCTCCCGCCTTAGCGGGGTGAATAATGGAACATGTAAACTCGAAAATTAGGAGAGTCCTACCAAGCTTATACCAAAAAAAATTAATAATAATCATCGATTATTGTAATAAATATAGTTATATAATATAATAATTAAAATAATAATGATTAAATATAAAATAATTGTAAACAAATGCATTTCTAATATAATTTTATTATTAAATTAAATTGATTTATTATTATATTAATTATAATTATAATATAAATAATATATTTTAAGTAATTATTATCATAATAAATCTAGTTTTTAAGTAAATAATAATAATATGTACTAATGCCTATTGGTGAATTTCAACCACATTTACTAATGTGGTTGTGGATGTGATTGATTGATATATTCCTATTGATGTATACTAACCATATTTATTAAATAAATGTGGTTGTGCTAGTATTAATTCTTTCTCCTACATATCCTTATTCTATTTTAAGTTTTTGTAAAGTCTTTCTTTTATATTTTGATTTCAAGAGCTCATAGGTCTAATATGTCTTGTTAGAAATTCTTGAGTTGTTTTGATACATTGGGTATCCCTATAAAAGATTGAATTGATGTAAATTAAGAGGGAGTCTCTACCATTTTACCAAATGATAATTATTTTGTTCTATGTTTCCTCTTTCATGTTTTGATTTTGTGTATGCACCTAGATTTGTTTATATTGCATACTCATAATCCTCCCTTTGGTATTCTCCTTGGTAGGAAATATTTCAAGAATACATAAGGATTGTGGAGGAAACTTCAAGGGAAGACTTGTATCATCATATTAAACTTGTTAAAGAAACTCTTAAAGGTTTTTGAAACAACAATTCAAGGTATGTTTTAGACTATAATATTGTTGCAAGATTTTCTAAGTAGGAATTGTCATTCTTCACTTGCAAATTTTGCTTTATATTACTCACATATTTTATGTCTAGGGTTTTGAATCACAAGCATTCTTGTTAGGGTGATTAATCATTGAATCTACCTTTGTTTTTTTGTCATTTACCATTTGTTAATTTTGGTGAAACCCTAACCTTTAGGGTTCACTTTAAAACCCTAGCCTGTTGTTGCTGAGGGTATGTTGATGTTAATCTTAAAACTCTAGCCTACTTGGGGTTTGTTGATAAAGTCTAGAACATATAATGAAATATTATTCTCTCAATGTTTAGGGTTTTGGTAAAACCCTAATCTTTTTAAATTTTGTTGTTGATGTCTTCATTGTATGATAAAACCCACATAAAACCCTAATTTTTTAGGGCTTGGTTAATTAGCGTTTATGGAAAAACCTTATAGTAGTTATTATAAGCTTCTAGGAATGAAACCATGGGTTCATGTGGTTTCATATGATTGTAACCCTAGCTTGGTTAAAATTTCTAAATATCTAACATTGAAGTTTTATGTTTGTATCTAGGGTTTACAACAAAAATCTTAGTAGACATTGATTTGAGATTTTAGGGCATAATGAAAACCCTAGAAGTACAATTCTTTCGCTATGTTAACTTGATTATTAATCTCTATAATAAAGAAATCTAAGGTTTTTTATGAAACCCTAGCAAATGTTATTGCAAGATAGTCGAGGGAATGTAACCCTTGTTTATTATATACGTAACCATGTTTATGTTTTGCATATCTAACATTTGTTTTCTTGTTCAATGTTTTTGATGGTCCCATTGTGATAACATGCTAACCCTATTTTATAATTGACTCTAATCTTATATATTTGTGCCTGGTTATCTTTTTCATTAAAAAAATTGCAAACATATGTTCTTCAAGATGTTGAAGATGATTGCCTACCTCATACTTGTTGATGACTTGACAAAGATGTTTAACATGATAAGAGGGAGCTATAAGAATCTTGATAACAATTTACAGATGAACTAGATGCTAAATAAAGGAATTGTGTTCCTGAAAATATGATGTTATGATGATACAAAATAAATAAGTTGTGTGACTGGAGCAAAAAGGTTTCTATTAGTCTTGCTCCTTAGTTAAGAAGAAATTTGATAAAGAAAGCTGTAAATCTTCCTAGCTGAGAGAGAGGGCATATTATAATAGCTATGGTGAATACCTTAGAGAAATAATAATATCATAAAGTGAATGAAAGCAATACAGATGGATGTTCTTGATTCATGAAGTCTCAAACAAAAACTTGATTAATCACTGAAGCATATGATTGATGATGATGTAAGCATCATCATAATATTTGAAGATCCCAGAGATTTGTTTTAAGTTGTATATATATTTGAAAATTTATTGCTAATTAGGATTGTGATTGTAAATGTTAATCTCTCCATAAAAGAGTTGAACATTTTGAATCATGTTGGAACTAATGGACATATATGATTTAGTTTATATGGATAGATGAAGATTCTTGGGGTGACAAGATGCTTGGGAGGACATTTGGCTAGCTTGTGATGATGTCTAGATCCCGAAGTAGGGAGGGTATCATTGGTCTTAAGGAGTTGCGGCTTTAGATACAATACCTAGATCCATAAGTTGGCATTAGAGCTAAATCTTGATGGTACCTACACTGGCTAAAGCTTGGAACACACCTTAGTCCCACCCAATTAGATGACTTGGTCAAGTATCTAATCTATAGCACTATGTGTGTTGTGGCTCTTCATAGAGAATATCATTTTGAGATATTCCATGTAGCTATCTATATATGTAATTATAATACCTCCCTAATTTAGAGGGAGTCTTGAAGAATGTAACTAGTGTCAGTATTCATAATTATATTTGAGTCATGATGTAATGTACTTGTGAAAAGAATAAAAGAAAATTATTTATCAGCATGGTTTCATGCTTTATTCGAATTTATTTTTAGGTTAAAACCTCCATTGTAGTCTAAAGGGTTTTATCTCTTGAGTCGTAGTCCTTCTCATCATGTAATATACTCTTCTTGGTATTTATCTATCAAGAGGTAAAATTATTTTAATGTAAAATGAGTCAAATAGGCCTCCTGCACAAAGTCAGAATCAAGGAAGACAAGTCAACCTAATTGGGAGCCAAAAATCACTATATATAGGTAGCAACTTGACCTCATTTGGAGCAGAAGAAGAGAATATTTGATCTACGATTGCAAAGGAGAAAAATAAGAGCGAAATACTTAAGAAGAATGAGAAGACCCCAACAAAGAAGAGGGATACATTTATTAAGCAAGAGGAATCCAAAAATATCACTCTACTGCCACACATGTGAAGTTTGTGGGTTACAAGAAGGATGGAAATTTCAAATCTGTAGGACGGTCAAAATTATAGGAGCTTAAGGGCCAAAATTATATGTAGTAGTTAGGTTTAAGAAGTTTGAATTAAATAAAATATTGAATTTTGTACAATCATTCTAGAAGGTTGACTTGGTAGAGTGATGAAGGTCTTTTGGTCTGGTCTAAGGTCTTGGTTGTAACACCTTCGTCCCACATTTACCCAAGTTAACTAGTCCACTAGCGTGAACATGTGATGAAGAGTTACAATGATATGATTCAACCTCCTAGATCACCTTATGGAAGTGGAATAGACAAAACCAAAACTTTACTTACCAGCCTCAAGTGCTACAGGGCCCCTAAGGGATAGACCACCATTCTAGGTGCCCATACCCTTAGTTAAACCTCTATTTTTTTTCCTGGACCCCCTGATACTAGCACAATATTACTGGAATTTGATTGTAACCCTCCAGTCGCATGAACAAGCCTACAAGGGAGTGACTATAGTCTTTTTCACTCAATTCTATGCTCGTGAACATGAGATCTGGGGAACTTTTTCAAGCAAGTCTCCATACCACTACTAAGAACTTCATAAAACTTTTGATAACAATGAATGATACTAGGAAAAATACTTTCATACAAAAATTAGATAAGAGCTTGACCTAACTAGGCCTATCCATGACATACATTTCATCAAACACATCATGAAGATGTATCTATAGTTCATAATCACATAATTAAAAATAGGGTTCATACACTTATGTTAGAATCATCAAGAAGGTCTCACACCCTCTCACAATAACTACATTATCATTTATTAGGTCATAAATTCATTAAACATTCATTTACTAATCAAAAAATGATGAGAGCCATAACTGAATTTTGTCATAAACCCATGCCAATAACCAACATATAACCAACATATTAATGATGATAAGATATCCATTAAAATCATAAAATAACAAGCACATTTACTTATAAAACTTAAGAGGAAAGATTCTTATTATTCATATGCAAGAGTCAACCAAGTCAGGACTTCCACATACCACCTGACCAAAGATTGGGCTAAACCAATCATTTCTTTTAGCTAATCACCCTTGTACCATATTCCAAGTATGAATGTGGTACTCACAATGAAACTGATCATGCTTCTCAGACTTTACCGCATATCCCACCCAATTAAGGATTTCTAGGCCTGAAGCAAGCACCTACACAACCAAGATTTGCGGTATATCCTACCATATATCAATCAAGGATTCCTAAGCCCAAACAAGAAACATACACTACTAGGATTTACCACAATAACACCATTACCAGTCTAGGGATCTCTAGGCCCTAAACAAGGATGGATGTGTCCAAATATCTCCACCTAAATCGTGAAGAATATTTTCATCTCCACCCTCAGGATTTACCATATATCTCACCATTTACCGGTCAAGGATTCCTAGGCCCAATGAGAGTATACATAACTAGGTTTTACCACAATCCCACATTTACCGGTTTAGGGATCACCATGCCCTAAACAAACATGTATGCCTCCATATCTCTCCACCTAAATAGTGAGGAATTTTTCCATCTCCACCCTAAATCTTTACCATATATCCCACCATTTACTAGTGAAGGATTCCTCAGCCCCATGAGGGTATACACAACTAGGATTTACCATAATCCCACCTTTACCAGATTCCTTGGCCTTGTGATTTTTTCCTAGGAGTACCCCACTCAATTTCAAAACCATTCGACAATCCAGCTCAACCAAGTAAAAGAACTCCATCACACCATCGCTATCTAGAAATGGCAAGGCAAGGTTGAAAACCACTATCATGCCGAGAAAAATCATGCCAATGAAAGCAAGAGAACCAAATACACACATGCATATACCATGTCTACCAAAAATAGCAAGGAAATCATACATGCAACTTGATACCTATAAGTAATCCTACTATAGTCACTTGATCCAACTCCTCCTTACTTGATTTTTACTTCCCTTTTCTTTCTTATCCTTCCTTTGCCTTCCTTTCTCTAATGCTAGAGTTCTCCAAGAAAACTGAACTGAACTGCCAAAAATGTAACATTGACCAAAAGCCATGAACTAATCCTCAGAAGCCCTTTTTATCATTGAGCCCTCTAATTTATTCATTTTCCTTCAATTTCCCTCTCATGAAAATTCGTGACCTTTCACCTTCCTTTTCTCCTATTTTCCATTATTTTCATAAATAAAATGCCAATTAATGCCTCTTTTCCTTTTCGAAGCCTTTTCCATTTCCTTTTCTAGTCTCCCCTAGCCATAATAACCAAATGAACACTTATTAGGATGTTTTTCCTAACATTCATCTTGGAATACTTATCCCATGACCTTGGTCTTATTTTTCCTTTATTAAGTCTATTACATGGATTTTTTAACCTGAGGCTGTTACAAACCCCTCCACCTTAGGGGAACGCTATCCTCAGTGTTCAATGACACCTATGACAAGCAAACCACTAAAAATAAAACATACAACCCATGGATCTTTATAACACATCTTGTTGCAGTGTTTACAATTACCACTGCTAAAACATGACAAACATACCTCTTACTAGAGATTTATACTGCAACTCATTACGATATTCGAAATAACAACCACATATACAATCATGAACATTTTCTTCACCCAACAAATAAACACACTTTCTATGGAGCTTTATAACAAAACTCGATGCAATATTAGCAATAATATACACATATACACATATGTACATTTGATTCAACCAACAAATAAAAGGATACGATGTATGGATCTGCAATAAGGGAATCCAGAGGCTCACACCTTCACCCTCAAAATTAGTACCAGGATTCACCTCCTTCCGAGAAGTCCATAAGCCATTACCAATTCCAAACCTGCATCCAATGTCCAACGCTACAATCCTTATGCTACTTGTTCTCTCAGTGAATAGTTAACAACTCATTATTCTAGGAGCACTTCCAATGTGCATCTAATTCCATCTTGCAATGATAATGACCAAAAAAAATTCGTACCCTAGCCATCCCTTCTCTGCTACACAGTCCCTCTAGAAATCTAGTAACCCCCTTTTGAGCAATCACTCACCTTCCAAGTTCCTCGACATCCCCTTCCCATGATCCATCCATTGGCAAGGTTTCCTCGCATCCAAAGGTCCAAAAACTAGGGCATATCCCTGACTCAAAACCATCATACTATTCATAGCACGCTCATAGAAATCAATGGAAACTATTGGGTTCCAGTGTCACACAATGGTCCTTCTCCTGAATACTTTACCAACAAGTTATTTCCTGTTGCAATTGCTTTTGTTGTTGTTGCTAATTCTTGCAATCAATTTCCAATAACCTAAACTAGGCATTTCCAACCATGATTTCTTGTAACAAGTACATAACCTCCATCAGATTCTAAGTGAATTGAAAATATTTCAAATCATACCTCATTGGTAACTCATTAATAAGGTATATCTTTGATTCTCTTTACTTCTTGTCACAACAAGTCAAACTATATCTTTGATCAAATCATCATATATAAAATATTACATCTGGTTAGCTCAAAATGCAACCATCATAATCAAAATCATAGATCACATGTAACCATAATAAATTAGAGTCATTGATCACATGCATAATCAAAACTGAAATAAAATACGTATACTTATTCTTCAATCAATCCTTTTGCTTCTACCTTTGTTCTTTTCGTACACACACCAGATCAGTTACGAAAACCAGCAAGAACCTAGTGCCTTTACTTCTCTTCAATCTCATACACATACACATAGTGTACACCATAACACATACACCCACACATGGCATATAACACCATACAATACATACACCTACACCCAGTATACAACACAAAACATACACCTACACATGGTGTATGCAACAACACATTACATACACCTACATACAACATACAACCCCACACAATACATACACATACACTCGGTGTACAAAAAAAACACAATACATAAACCTACACCTAGTATACAACACAAAACACACATGTACACAGACTTCAAAAAAATGAATATACATGTCACGATACCATGACTACACAATACACACACAGTACCACATCTAAACAACATAGTATGTGTGACATGCACACAGTACCATATGTGCAACAAAACCACATGTACAATAGTGTACACAACACCACATCCACAATGTGTACACAACACCACCTCCACAATCTGTACATAGCACCACATGTACACAATGCAACATGCACAACATGTACATAACACTAGTTGCACAACGTTTACACAACACCACCTGCACAATGTGTACACAACACCATGTGTGCACAACACCACCTACACAATGTGTATACAACATCACATGTACCACATGTACATAGCAGCACATGCATACAACACCACATGTACAACATGCACACCACACCATATGCACACAACACCACATATACAACATGCACATAGAACTATATGTACATAGTATCACATATGCAACATGCACACATCATTATATATGTGTTAGGTTCCTATACCAATAGGAGTCATAATTTTGAATGGCTAAGGTTAAGCCTTGTAATATGTACATACCTTTGCTTTCTGAAAATGTTTTCCATATTTAAAAATAGAAAATGAAAAGAGGGTATGTCCTAAAACAAAAATTAAAGGACAAAAAGAATAAAGAAAAGGGTCCAAAAAAGCGAAAAATATGAACCCCAAAAAACAAAAAGAGACCGTGAAAGTATGTAAGTCTAAATGCCACTACTATTTACTTTATACAAAATAATGATTTTGTGAAGCTTGTGATTCATGCCACAATCCAAGCTAATCAAACTATTTAATCTTGATTATGCCATGCTTTAAATTGTAGGTTTTAACCCTGTACAGAAATTACGTGCATACGTATTTTAAATCAGAGAAAATATACAATGCGAGAGCATAACACATAAAACATATATACACAAAGATTTTCCCGTGGATCCCAAAACGGGGACTACCAGCTTGATTTTTCATTATATTTTCCTTTCAATGTAACAATATATATATATATATACATGCCGAAGCATCCAATACCATGGATTGAAAACCATTGCATCCAAAACCATGGACCAAAAACCATAGGTAGGTTCGCCCAACCTAATATAGGGTCCAAAAAAAAATTTCCCGAGGTGCTGCCCTGGACCCCATACAAGGGGGCTACCCACCCCCCTCAAACCCCCTGTGACCCCCCATTGCACAATCAACACAATGAAGGGGGGGCTCCGCCCCCCCTCTAACCCCTTGGTTCACTACGTAGGTTAGTTGTGGAAAGAATATAACACAACCCAACATTCTCCCACTTGTTG
>APFE030863502.1:82769-110905 GCA_000404065.3 Pinus taeda | reverse complement strand
CCCTTTAAACCATCCTTATACCCAATAAATATGCACTTTTCAGATTTACTATCCACTTGGTTCATTTCTCCTTTGGAACATGTACATATGCATCACATCCAAATACCCTCAGATGTGAAAGAGAGGGTTTCTTACCAGTCCATGCCTTTTGTGGATTCTTATCCTGCAACGCTAATGAAGGTGATCTGTTGACCATGTAACATACTGTCTCCAGTGCCTCTACCCAGAATTCTTGTCCTAACCTGACACCACTGAGCATGCTTCTTTCCATTTCCATCAATGTTTTGTTCATTCTTTTAGCAACTCCATTTTGTTGAGGTGTATATGGAGTAGTCTTCTGCCATGCTATACCACACTTCTTACAGAATTCTTCAAATTCCTTATTGCAAAACTCTCCACCATTATGTGTCCTCAGCAGCTTTATCTTCTTCTCTGTCTGGTTTTCCACCAGAGCCTTAAATTCTTTAAACCTGTCAAAGACTTCAAATTTCTTCTTAAGGAAATATATCCATGTATTCCTTGAAAAGTCATCTATAAATGATACATAGTACACAGACTTACCTAGTGATGGAACCTTCACAGGTCCAAACACATCACTGTACACAAGCTCTAATACCTGTTTCGTCCTCTTACCAACAGAGGGGAAACTCACTTGATTCTACTTCCCATATACACAATTTTCATAGAAATCAAAGTCCAAAGAGCTATTACTCATACCTTATACCATACCTTTGTCATGAAGTATTCAAAGGCCCTTCTCTCCAATATATCCAAGACTTTGATGCCACAGCATGGTCTTCTCTCCAGAGACCACTATATTTTCTACTCCATTTTCAGGAACCACAGAACTGTTGCACCAATCAACAATAGTGCTACCTTGCAGCTTGTACAGAGTTCCAGTCAGAACTCCCTGCATCAATACTAGTGCTCCCCAAACCATCTTGCAGGTATCCTTCTCAAACACTTCTTTTACACCTGCCTCATCCAACTTGCTTACAGAAATCAGATTTCTAGCCAATGCAAGAATATGCAGAACACTTGGAAGTGTTCTAACCCTTCCACCTTGCAACTTCAACTTTACTTTATCTTAACCAATGATTCTAGCCTTCTTGTCATCCCCCATGAAGACATCACCACCTTCGTATTTCTCATACTCGCAGAACCACTCTCTATGGGGAGTGAAGTGAAAGGATGCACTTGAGTCAATCAACCATGCCTCATGATCTACATGTGTACTTGAAAAAGCCAAGTACACATCCCCACCTTCATCTGAGGTGGTTTTTTCCTTTACAGAAGGAGCATCATCAGATACCTTTCCTTTATCAGGAGATTTAAATTTACAACCCCTTTTGAAGTGCCCTTCCTTTTCGCATTTCTAGCACACCACCTTTACAAGTTTTCCTCGAGATTTAGATCTCCCACTCGATGACTTGTTTGGGTTTCTGTTCTGGAACCGTCCTTGTACAGACAAGACAACACCATTTTGGCTCTCCATATTTTTCCATCTCATCTCCTCCATCAGCAAGGATGAGACTATTTCATCAAAATGCAAGGCAGCTACATTGCTACCTATTGCAATAACCAGGCTATCCCACCAATCTTGTAGAGAACACAACAAACTGATGCACTTATCTTCATCTTCAATTTTAATATCAACAGATGCTAACTAACTTACCACAATATGAAATGCATTCAGATGCTCTGTCACTGAGTCTTCCTCTTTCATCCTCAGGTTATACAACTTTTTCCACAAGAACAGTTTATTCACGAGAGACTTAGATTGGTACAAAGTCCCTAACTTGTCCCACAAAGCCTTCATCGTAGCTTCCTCTGATACATTCAACAATACTGAATCTGAGATACACAATTGTATTGTGCTCTTTGCCTTCTAATCCAACTTATTCCATTCTTCATTAGACACTCCCGTTGGTTTAGTACCCAGATCTACCAGGATCCACTGATCTTTATCCACCAATAGATCCTCCATCTTGAGTTTCCACAACTCAAAACTCTGACCATTAAATTTCTTGATCTCTATCTTTCCACTGCTCGCCATCTTCTTTGACCACCAAAATCAATCTCACAGATCTCCCACTGAACAAAGTCTACCACAGGCCTGAACGGAACCCCTCAGTAACAAAGGCATCCCCTTGAAGCCAAAACAGCTCTGATACCAAATGTAGGTTTTAACCTTGTACAGAAATTACTTGCATACGAATTTTAAAACAGAGAAAATAAACAATGCAAGAGCATAACACATAAAACACATATACACAGAGATTTCCCCTGGATCCCAAAACCAGGACTACCAACTTGATTTTTCATTATATTTTCCTTTCAATGTTACAATACACCCACACACATATATATACATGCCGAAGCATCCAATACCATGTACCAAAAACCATTGCGTCCAAAACCATGGACCGAAAACCATAGGTAGGTTTCCCCAACCTAATATAGGGTCCAAAAAAACTTTTCCCTGGGCACTACCCCGAACCCTGTAGAGGGGTGCTACTCACCCCCCTCAAACCCCCGCTGTGACCCCCTCACCGCATAATCAGCACAATGAAGGGGGCCTTTTCCCTCCTCTAACTCCCCAGTTCATTACGTAGGTTAGTCGTGGAAAGAATATAACACAATCCAACATAAATTTCATGTTGATAGTTGGAGAATAAAATCTGACCAAATTTCTTTAATCTTGGTAGATCATTAAATTAGGTATGGTAAAATAAAAGGAGCTTATCAGTTTAATCTAATCCCTTGGATGATATAGTGACAGAATTAGATACTTTTCTTTGTGAAAACAAAAGAAAATGTTTTAATAAGGGTTTGCTAGTCTAAATGCACCCTAATAAAGTGAAGAAAAAAATGGTAGGACAAGTAGATGGGTAAGTAGAAGAAATGTTGCATAAATATGATGATAGGGCAAAAATCATATTTATCATCCCTCATCATAGGTTTCAAATGTAAATGGTCAATCAAGCATGAAGATGGATTTCAAGGTCAATTAATTAACTTCCCCCATTCATTTTGCCTATTTACTTAACTAATTTCACATAATAAAGTTCTAAGTACTAAAAAAACCTTAAGTGAAAGGGGCTTAGAGCATTTCTCTGACTTCTCGAGGGACCAGACCCTTGGCTCAATGACTTATGGATACCAAGTACCAAATTCCCCTCATAAAACTTCATCCCCCCTTCATTTCATTCATTTCCCTAATAAAACCCCTTTTCCTAAGGTTAAAACATTATTTGCCTAGGGAAAGTAATCACCCCCATGTAAATTTCCCTTTCATATAAAAAGCCCACAAAAATACTTTAGGCTAAGTTATAATGCATATATGCAAAAAAGAACTAAATCACAGAAAATACATTATGCTTAGTGCTATTCATTCCCGATGTTTTTCATAGTAACTTCTAACTATTATATATCAATTCCCATTAATAACCCTTTTCCCATATATATTAATTTACTATATAAACTTATCCCTATATCTTAGTTTAAATATAAACTATAAGACACATCAAACGCAAAAAAAACCCACTAACTAATCGATTCGTGATTAAGTTAGGAAAAACCATGATTAAGCCCTCCACTAACAACCTAATGGCCTAATCCTGCCTTAATCCACCATTAATCCCGATACTGCTATATTTAAAGTGCCCACTGAACCCCCCATTAACCTTCGTGCGTAATTGTGCCCCGACCACTATTTGATCTGAAGGCCCAGATCCAATGCCTCAAAAACCATTTCAGGCGGGATCATCCGCGAGATGATACATGCCCGAAAAAGTTGTTTTCCATGAGACTGCCCCCTGGTGACATGTTAGTCACTGAGTGGAATCGGGTAACCCCTCCCAAATACCACCCAACGCCCCTAAGTGGTGTGAAATTAACTGCTTACCTCCTCCTCGCTATGCGAAAAATCAGTCATTATTGACTTGTACCCACCAAAAAACATTCTTTCCATATAAAAACCAAAAAAGCCCCCAAAATGTCTTTTTTGCTGAATTTTCTCTTGCAAGTTTATGTACGCATGCACAACACCTACAAAACATCGAAGTTGTCAACCCACATGAAAATTTCTCTCTAGAGAACGTCACATACCACCAAGTGAATTGTGCAGCTTCCACAAGCACCTTTCGACCAATTGCAACTACTAGTTACCCTGGTCAGAGTCAATTTGCCTTGGTTTCAGGTATTTAAACTTGAATTCACCAAGTGCCCTATCAATTTCAAGTTAGATCAGTCATTGAGTATTCTGTTAAACTTAAAACTTAATTAAAATTACTCCAATAGAATCCATACTGCACCTTTCTTGATACTCAAACCCCAAAAATTCCAAACTACCTCTGAAAACCCCAATTCAACCTTGAGCAACCCTAATTCGAATCCACAAGAACCGAGTTATGGCTGCACCTACTGCATTGAATGTGAGACCCATCTCCACGCCCCATTTGGACTTGGACTACATTCCCTTAGCTAATAGAGATTTCCAGATAAAAGATACCACGGTCATAGAGCTTCTGCTCAAAATACATTGCCAAAGTAGGGACAAGTTCCTAAACCCTGCTAATGAAATTGGCCTTTGGGAGTCAAATTTTCCCAAGTACCAGTTCCCCCAAGTACATATTTTTCCTGAAATTGTACATATGCACTATGCTTACTACGTCCCTTGTCATAGAACCATCATGTCTCATGACCAAAAAGTCCTTTTCACCATGACTCCTGAGTCCATCAATGAGATGCTACAGCTCCAACCAGGGCCAAACCTAACTCCCCTCTGAATTGGAGACCTGTTGGACTTATATCCCAAACTCATCTCTACAAAATTGGCCCAATTGATCCAAACCTTCATCATAGAAGAGAAGTATACCCCCAAATACCCCCCTCCATATGTAGCAACTATATTTTCTCCTTGGGGCTAAAATATTGTATCCATGATATCTTGTATTTTGAGTTACTCCACAAGTGAGTACATTGATGAAATCATCCTGGCTTTCATGTCCATCTATACTCCAGGACAACCTCTTACAACCATTTATGACTTTTCCACATTCATAGATGACAGAATTCATGAGCAGTTCACAAGAATGGGAAATGAAAGGGTTTTCAGGTACTCGTCAGTACTATACCACATGTTCCTCTACTTCTAAGTGGATAAATCCCCACTTACCTTGCAAAAGTTGGACACCAAGGGCCAACCAAGATCAGTCATCTTCTGGACCCCATTGACCCACCAATATTCACCCCCCCGTTCATCTAATGAATTCATAGATTCCTTTGTCCATCATATGATGACAATGCGCAGTGGAACCCCTCCACCAAGAATCAGTCCTGAGATTAGGAGAGTCCTTCATCTAAACATCAATCATCAAGTGGGAGATTGGTATTTGTACGAAAACCACACTGAAACTAGGATTTTTTTGGGTTGTGTTATATTCTTTCCACGACTAGCCCACGTAGTTAATCGAGGGGTTAGAGGGGGGCCAGAGCGCCCCCTTCGTTGTGCCGATTGTGTAGTGGGGGCAGGGGGTGTCACAGGGGGTTTTAGGTGTACTCGTAACCCCACTTTATGAGGTCCGCGATAGTGCCTCGGAAAATTTTGGTTTTGGAACCTATGTTAGGTTGGGCGGACCCACCCGTCATTTTAGGCATGATTTTCGCACATTTTTTTTGGACGCGATGGTTTTTGGTCCATGTTATTGGACGCGATGGTTGTCAGTCCATAGTATTGGATGCTTCGGCATGTATAAATATGTATTGTAACATTGAAAGGAACATAATGAAAAAATCAAGCTGGTAGTCCCGGTTTTGGGATCCAGGGGAAAATTTCTCTGTATATGTGTTTTATGCTCTCGCATTGTTTATTTTCTATGTTTTAGAATTCGTATGCAGGTAATTTTTGTACAAGGTTAAAACCCACATTTGGTATTAGAGTTGTTTTGGCTTCAAGGGGATGCCCTTGTTACTGAGGGGTTTTGCTCGGGCCTATTGTAGACCCTGTTCAGTGTGAGATCTGTGAGATCGATTCTAGTGGCAAAAGAAGATGGCAAGCAGTGGAAAGATAGAGATCAAGAAATTTAATGGTCAGAGTTTTGAGTTGTGGAAACTCAAGATGGAGGATCTGTTGGTGGATAAAGATCAGTGGATCATGGTAGATCCAGGTACTAAACCAACGAGAGTGTTTGATGAAGAATGCAAGAAGTTGGATCGGAAGGCAAAGAGCACAATATGATTGTGTGTCTCAGATTCAGTATTGTTGAATGTATCATTGGAAGCTATGATAAAGGCTTTTTGGGACAAGTTAGGGACTTTGTACCAATCTAAGTCTCTGGTGAATAAATTGTTCTTGTGGAAAAAGCTCTATAACTTGAGGATGAAAGATGGAGACACGGTGACAGAGCGTCTAAATGCATTCAATACTATGGTAAGTTAGTTAACGTCTATCGATATTAAAATTTCAGATGAAGATAAGTGCATCAGTTTGTTGTGTTCTCTACTAGATTAATGGGATTGTCTAGTTATTGCAATAGGTAGTAATGCAACTGCCTTATAGTTTGATGAAATAATCTCATCCTTAGTGATGGAGGAGATGAGACAGAAAAATATGGAGAGCCAGAATGGTGATGCCTTGTCTGTACGAGGACGGTCCCAGAATAGAAACCAAAATAAGTCATCAAGTGGGAGATCTAAATCTAGAGGGAGATCCAAATCTCCAAGAAAAACTATAAAGGTGGTGTGCTGGAAATGCAGAAAGGAAGGGCACTACAAAAGGGACTGTAAATCTAAAGCTCCTAATAAAGGAAAGGGATCTAATGATGCTCCTTCTATACAGGCCAAAACCACCTCAAATGAAGGTTGGGATGTGTACTTGGCTTCTTCAAGTACACATATAGACCAAGAGGCATGGTTGATTGACTCAGGTGCATCCTTTCACTTCACTCCCCATAGAGAGTGTTTCTGTGATCATGAGGAATATGTGGTGGTGATGTCTTCCTAAGGGATGATAGGAAGGCTAGAATCATTGGTTGCGGAAAAGTAAAGTTGAAGTTACAAGGTGGAAGGGTTAGAACACTTCCAGGTGTTTTGCATATTCTTGCGATGGCCAGAAATCGGATATCTGTAAGCAAGTTGGATGGTGCAGGTGTGAAAATAGTGTTCGAGAAGGATATCTGCAAGATGGTTTGGAGAGAATTGGTATTGATGTGGGGAGTTCGGATTGGAACTCTGTATAAGCTGCAAGGTAGCACTATTGTTGATGGGTGCAATAGTTCCGTGGTTCCTAAAAGTGGAGTAGAAAATCTAATGGTCTCTAGAGAGAAGACCATGCCATGGCATCAAAGGAGATCTACAAGTGGGTATGTTTTTAACCTATTTCGAGGTGCCGTCAATTGGATGAGTAAGAAACAATCTATAGTGGCACTATCAACTATAGAGGCAGAATACATGGCAGCCACTCATGCAAGCAAGGAAGCAGTTTGGTTGCAGAGATTGTGTTCAAGTATGGGGTTAGTACAGAGAGCTGTAAGGATAGACTGTGATAGCCAAAGTGCAATTTTCTTTGCAAAGAACCCTACATATCATTCAAAGACAAATCACATTGATGTTTAGTATCAATTTGTGAGGGATATGATAGAAGACAAAAAAGTGTTGCTGGTAAAGGTGGACACTTTGAAGAATACTGCAGGTGTACTGACAAAATCTATGAGCTCTGAGAAGTTCTCTTTGTGTAGAGAAATAATGGGAATTGCAGGGTTGGATAAATGACTAAGCTCTCTTGTGGCCCCCTGTGGAAAGAAAACAAGTGGGAGAATGTTGGGTTGTGTTATATTCTTTCCATGACTAGCCCACGTAGTTAACCAAGGGGTTAGAGGGGGGGCAGAGCCCCCCCCTTCGTTGCACCGATTGTGTAGCAAGGGGGGTCACAAGGGGTTTGAGGTGTACCCATAACCCCACCTATGGTTTTGTGCATGATTTTCGCACATTTTTTTTAGACGCGATAGTTTTCAGTCCATGGTATTGGACGCAATGGTTTTTGGCCCATGGTATTGGATGCTTCAGCATGTATAAATATGTATTGTAACATTGAAAGGAACATAATGAAAAAATCAAGTTCATAGTCTCGGTTTTGGGATCCAAGGGAAAATCTCTATGTATATGTGTTTTATGCTCTCACATTGTTTATTTTGTATGTTTTAGAATTCGTATGCAGGTAATTTTTGTATGGGGTTAAAACATACAAATTTATGGGTGCCAACTTGCCCCATACAAACTACCTAAATACCTCCCAATGAGGTTATTTTCCTTGGAGTACTACAGGCAGATAATAAATTCAGATTAGGTAAACTTTGTGAAAGCCAAAAAGAAAGCCCAGATCAAGATCAAAGACCAATTGGGTCCTTTTATTCGTAATAGCAAAGAAGCTAGAAAGGAGGCAGGCCTGATCCTTTAGATATTAAAATTAAAACAAAGCTTCATATGGAGATATGATCCCTTGGATTTCATCTGCAAAAGAAGGTAGAAAAACAAGATGGCTCCCTATATCCATCACCATGTCCCTGATATAGAAAAGTATGCCAACCAATTGCAATGGGTGGAAACACTTTATAGGATAGGGACAATACTGAAGTTGTTGTGGAAAACACATTATTAGATCTAGAAAATCAAATTGGTGAAAATTCATTTCTGTAGATAACACCTTCGGAAGGGACAATGAGCACTCCCCCTATCATGCAGACTCCTCTAAATGAGGAGAAAAATCCCAAAAGGTGTAGGGAGGAAGGATCAAGTTCAGGGACACAAGCCTTCAATGTTCAATATGAAAGAGGCCAAACCAAAAGGCCTAGACTCAATCCTGTGTTAGAATAGGAAGACACCAATGGCTTAGTTGAAATCACTGATTCTGAGCCAAAAAGGAGTAAAGGCATTTCTGTTTCAGAGGAAACAAAACCCCCATCATCCTCAGGAACATCGATGATACAGAGACATATGAGTGTAGCAGCCTCGTCTTTTAGCAGGCTAGCAAATGAGGATAAAAGTATCAAAGATAAATTCAAAGAGATAAAAATGAGGAGTGAAAGGTTGAAAGCTGAGACATATGCTTAGCTTTTCAAACATTCTACTCCAGGTTAGAATAGATTGATGTCAGCCTTTGACATCAAAGAGGGGAAGATGTAGGTGTCCTTCATTCAACCAACTATGTAGCAACCAAGGGCACCCAATGACTATAAGAAAGTTGATTTTGAGGTGCTGGCCATGGATATTCACCCTGTGGACCACATAGAGTTTCACAAGCATGCTGGAGAATTTATCTACTCCACCTTAATAGGGAAGTCCATAGTTTTTCATCTACTGGAAAGTTCCCTAAACAACATCTCAGCTCAGTATCAGCTTGAACAGGTTTCATCACAAGCCGAGGATGACAGAATCAAGTCTTTGGAAGACTTGATCATAGAGATGGGACATGATCCCAAAGATATCAAAGCAATAGAGGAGTTAATAAAATAGAAGAACAAGGACATTTCTTCAATGAAGAAGAAACTGAAGATACCCTCCTTGCATCATCCACAAACAAAGGAGGTGTTACAGTCTCAAACTCAGCATGAGGACTTAATGGATTTAGTCCTCAAGCTGAATGATCAGTTGAGGAGAACAGAGAAGGAATTGGATTCCTTAATCCAATTGGAGCAAGGTGAAGTAGGGACCACACCAGCAACTGTAATCCCTATAGTGGCTATTATAGTACCATCTACATTGGCAGCTACATTGGATCCAAAAATTCCTATAGGCACTACCTTTCCCATCACCACTGCAACATCTACATCATCAAATTCTACAACAACAAAAGGTACAACAACATATGAAGCAACAAAGCTTGTTCATGCCATGTAAAAAATGTCTATTTAGACAAATGAGATAAACAAGCTAAAGGAACAGGTGGCAAGCTTAGAAACATACTATAAGCTTGCCAAGATTATGTAGAAAGAGGAGGAATAGAAGGCTGCAAGGATAAAGGAAAAGCTCAAGTTAATGGAAAGAGACTTGACACTAAAGGAGCCTGTTAGAGCCTAGATCTTCCTTAGGCTGAAAAGGCAAGGTTCTAGGTCCACATCAAACCATGCTCAGCCTCGTAGCTAGCCCTACGAGGACAGGAGAGGGCTCTCTCTAGGTCAATCTCAGCAAACTATGATTGATGAAGCTCGAGATGACTATAATAGAAGCTAATTTTAGGCTAGGTATGAAGTACAAAGGTTTGATTTGAGTTTTTATGACTTTTTGTGTTGAAACAGGGAAAGGAAAATTTGGGCTTGGGGATTGAGGCACAATTTTTATAGAGGTCTGAATGGGGCAAGGAAGGAAATTATATTGATGCTTTTAAAGGGAATGAATGGGTAGATCAGACTGGTGAGGAGCTAAGGAGAGTAAGAAGGTTTCAAGGATTCTTCTTAAACAGGTGAAAGCATTGAAAACCAAACAAATTTAAAGGCAGAGCATAACAATCTATGTATTCTACCTTAACAGTTCATTTTTTCAATTGTAGAAGATGAGAGAAGAAAAATGATACACATAACAACTGAAAATTACTGAGAGAAGCACACCATCAAAACATAAAGCCACATGGATCCCAAACAGTGCTACAAAACCTCTGGTCTTCCTTAGCCAAAAATGCAGAGAAAATATGTACAATAGTATGCCAAAGCAATCCCAAGTGTCCAACCCTGAAAACGACTAAAAGAATACATGATATAGGCTAGTCCAAACCATTCCCTTGCCTCTAGTGGTCGAGCTCATCATTCTAGGAGCTGACCCAACTGATTCTAAACCAAGTACTGAAGTCCAGGCAATCAAAACAACTTGCCTCTATAAGTTAGCAAACTGATTCATTCATTTAATTTTCACTTTTTAGTGAATGAATCATCTAGAACAAGTAAATAAGTGCCAAAATTACATCATGTTTACCCAATTACATCAAGATAGATCAAAAATTACATCAAGAAGCTAAACTAGTCAAACTGGCCGAATTTTTGAGCTGGAAGGTGAAAAATTGGGCAAAAATCCTCTGTGCGCCGCGCCAAAATCTTTGCGCATTGCGCCACTTTGAGGCTGAGTTTGAGGCACTTCTTGAAGTCCAAATTGAGCCCAAGTGTGCTTGTTGGAAATCTCTGCCTGTCTACTTTCCAACCCAAGCAGAATTTTCCAATTGGTGTCCATTTACCCCTCTCAAAGTGCATTCTCCCAACACTGCTTTCTGTGTGTCAAAATAGGGGTAGTGAGGTCATTTTTTGAATTCCTTTTGACTTTTTGGGGACCCAGAACTTGATGAAATCCTTAGGTAATCCATGAGCATACATAACTTTCCATAACAAACCCATAAATATAAAATTTTTGCTATTTTGAGCTCCCTAGGAGAAGCGTGCGCCATGTGGCACAACGCACAGGGAGAAAAAACCTGTTTTTTGCCCCAAAAATTTCAAAATGCATAAATGTGCTCCAAATTCCTTGAAATTTGGGTTGTACCTTGTTCATCACATGTCATGTTGGGTCAAAGAGGCCTCAGGCAAGATTCGAAGCCGATGTTGCTCTTTTTGCCTCTTTTGTCTTTTTGTTGCCTTCCTCAATTTCACCTTTAGGCTCCTGATCCGAGCCTTGGAACTCATATTGTGTCCCTTGTAATGGACGACCATATGCCTCAATAATGCATTGTCTTTGTCAGCCTTTTCTAGCAGCCTCTCTAGGTGGATGTTGATTCGCTCGAGCCAAGACTCACGGTCATCATTAATCACTTGCTCCAATGAAGTGAGCCCAATCCTCCTTTGTTGGGTAGCTTGGCGATTCTCGCGGATGTTTTGCAACTCCATGATCTCCTGCTGGTCTTCAAGCTGTTTGTTCCTCTGCTCTAAGTATTTAATGATCCACTTATCCCTCTCCAAGTTGAGGGATAAGGCATTGATCTCTGTTTGCTACTCCTGAATGACCTCTCTAAGATGTGCACTTTGCGGGCCCCTACTAGTATCGTCATCCTGAATGAGAATGAAGTTAGTCTCTTGCACACCTAAAGGCCGCTCCTCCTACATTGGCCTCTTGCCTCGATCCTATACCTGCCAACGAGACCCCTTCTCTACCTCTTGACCTCCATGCAGCTGTGAAGGTTCACCCAAATCATGAACCACCTCCTGATGAGCTGCTGAAGCTGTGAAAAATTCATGGGAGATGAAGTCTTCCCATGTGATACCCTGCAGGCCAAGCTCATGTATGACAATGATCTTGATGAGTGCATAATGATAAATGTTGTTGTGCTACTATGCTAGAATCTTCCTCTGCACAAGAGTGGTCATCCTCTTGATGTTTTGGTACATAAAATATGGAATGTTCATGAATTTCACTCTTGTGAAATGCATCAATAGCCTGATATGGTATGCATAGAGGCGCGAGAAGCGACCTTCACAACTGAAGTATCTGATGATGAGTCTCATCAATGGTGCATAAGGTTCCTTCAGAAACTGAAATGGGAATACTCCCCTGAGCTACCTCAAATAGCTAGGCCTAACGTAAGGTTCGTAATATGATCTATCCAACTGCTGCCTTTGTTCCACTCTTCCCCTATGTTCGGTATCCCGGTGGCCTGAGAGATGGTCTCTGGTGTCAAGGTAAAGCCTACTCCAACAAGAGTAACATGATTATCATGCAAATGTAAACAAATAAGCGATCTAACTCCTGATGATGCTGAATTTGAGCGATCATCTCACAATATTGAAAGAATGACATTTGCTGAAAGCATGTCATCGCAAGCGGGCAGGGCTACATTGAGTTAAGGAAGTAGGCTCTTCTCTAACATGTCTACCACCCTTTCACGGCCTTCTCAGCACATTAAGCTCAATGGATGAGTCACTTTGAGTTTCTACTTCATATTCAGATGAATGACCAGACGACATCATTGTTGATATACAAACTACCTTGAATGACTGCTGATGTATGAAACTGCTGTTAAGATGTGTTGAAATCTGTCACCAAGGGAAAATGTAACCAGGGAGTGTTAGGAAAGGGAATGATATGAAGGGATGAGGGACTTATGGGGAGGAATTATGTTTAGGGACATGTAAGAGGGTTTGGGAAATGTATATGAGGTATGGTGTGGGTTTTTACATTTGACAAAGGGTAGAAGGTAATTGGGGATAGGGATGTAATAATTTTTAGTGGATAGGGAGCAATAGGATTTGGGGACAAATGGAGTCAAGGGGAGGAGAAAATGATAGAAAAAATGATATAATTGGTGACAAAAAAAATTTTAAAACCCTAACTGCAATTGGCTTGATGACTTTGAGAGGTAAGTTTTGAGAGTTTTATTGCAAACTTTAGCAGCCATAAATCATCATCATACTAGCATGAAATGGATGAAACATTGAGATGACAACCCTATCTAGGAAATCCAAAAGCTTTGATGACAATTCGGGCAATTTTGGTTTGTGCACCACACTAAGAACCCAATGTGCCGCGCACTTCTGGTGCGCTTCCATAGTGAAAATTTTCACTATGATGTTGCCCTTTATGTGTCGCACAGCTTGTGTGCGCCGCGACCTCCTCTGGTGCGCCGCACAACCTTTCAAACAGTGGTTTAGCTATTCAAATAAAAACTTGCTCCTCCACACCTCCACTTGACCTCCTTTGACCCCTTAACACAGCAAAATGCGTTTCAAATGACGAACAAGGCTTAGTGAGATGATCTTGATGAAACCGGGATGAATTTCTCTGTGGGAGGTCCTGTGCGCCACACACAAACCCAGTGTGCCGTGTCGTATGGATGTGCCATGCCTTTGAAAAAACACACTGTGTGTTGCAGCTCTGTGCTTCGCGCTCAATGGGTGTGCCACGCCTCCTCTTGTGTGCACCGCGACTACCCAACTTCAACCAAATCCATCCAAATCATGTGCTGGCTCACCAAATTCGCCTTGAATTCTTCCCTCTTGGTGTTTGGCATTCAAAATGACTTTGAAACTCTTGGAGAACTTGTTATAAATACATGGGAGACATGGTTTTGATTTTTGGTTCTCCAAAGCCCATTTTATAATGTTTTATTTGTTGCACTTTTCACAATTTAATGTAACTCTGTATTCACATTTCCTTTTTGAATTTTTGAACTAGAATGATAGATTTTTTGGTAAATTTTTGTAGGGATAGCTAACATGGAATTTGGCTAAGGAGACCAGGGCTGCACCTGGAGAACTGAATAACTGAAGAACTTTTGGAAAATATTACAAAAACACAAAATATTGACTTTTCTTCAAAACGGAGTTTTGAAGAACAGTCATAATCCATCAATGTGACAATGAAACTTGCAAAGCAAAACATGTGTAGAGCCTCCCTCTGGCCTGCTGATCTTATGGACACTTTAATGACTCAACTTGTGTAACCCTAGACCTATGATGTATATGACTCTTTACCTATTAAAAGAGGACACATTGGCTGTCATGGACTCTAATGAACATTGAAGAAAAGACCTAAGCCAGTAGGTACAAGATATGAGGGGAATGAAAAGTAAGGCCCTTTCGTCAGGTTATGGCGTGCTCCTAAATGGAATGCAGGTGAATGAGCAGAATGGGACACCTAAAATGACATGCAAGAAAGAGTTTTGGTCTCTGACAAAGGGCTGAACAGACCGACTCTAACATTGGCTCCAATGGGGATGGTAGCTCCTAGGAGGTGCCAAGAACGGAAGATCTCTGGACGAGCTAGATAGTGCCTTCATCCATTGGGCTATGTAGCCCATTATTTTGACAAAGTAACACCAGACTTCGTGACTTATTTATTGACTGAAAACTTGACTCAACTCAACTCAATGATGCAATTAAACTGATTGAAAAACTGAATCAATAAACTGAACTCAAAACTGAAATTTTTCTTCAGAATTATAGCCTTCACTTCGAGCCCCAGATTGAAGAAAAGATTCCATTACACACTTGCAATGAAACTAAAATTAAATGGTATGTACAGTGATAATGTGGATAGAAGAAATAACTCAGAAATGATACCTCTTGAGCAACCGACCATTGACTGGCCCTCCAGGACATTCTTCCCCATTCATCTCCTTCAGAAGAAAGGCATTCTGACCACGATATGTAGCAATTTTGAAAGGACATTTCCACAGATTTTCGAGCTTACCATACTTAACCTTGTCCCCATTCCCTGCATCCCATTTCAGCACCACTTCCTCTAATTGGAATCCTTCTGCCTTCGCTTTTTTGTCATAGGTTTTCTTAATCTTCTCCTGCAACTTGGATGTGTTTTGGAAAACCTATTCTCGTGTCTGCTGCAAATGGACCATTTGATTTAATCTTTGCTGCATAGGATCTTCCTCACTGTCGGCCTCTTGAAGAAGTTTGACTACCAGAGCTGCTAGAGAGGTAGGAAACACTGTATCAACTCCATAAACAAGCTCAAATGGCGACATACCAATGGATTTCTTTTGGCTCACCAGATCTTCCAAAAGTGCATTGACCAAATTCTTATGCCAACTCTTCTTGTTAACTTCCAGCAGCTTTTTGATGATGTTGACTAAAGATTTATTAGATGACTCTGCCAAACCATTGCCTTGCAGATGATAAGTGGTTGGGTGACCCAAAATGGTTTTATACTTGTTACAAAACTCAATCATCCTCTTCAATTTGAAAGCTGCTGCATTATCAGTGATTAACTTATTCAGGCAACCAAAACGTGACAAGATATATTTCTCAAGGAATGAAATAATTACCACATCCGTAGCTTGTCTAATGGGAATTGATTCAATCCATTTCATGAAATAATATGTTGCCGTGAGAATCCATTGATGCTGGCCTGAAGAAGCGGGATGAATTTCACCAATGAAATCCAACCCCCACTACTGAAAAGGGGCACTCACCTTAATGGGCTTAAGCGGCAAAGGCTGTAATTTCTGTCTTCCTTCAAAAATATGACATTGATGATAGCTCTTGACCACTTTATATACATCAGCGAACAATGTTGGCCAATAGTATCTAGCATGAATAATTTTGTTTGTTGTCGTTTTCCAAAAGAGGTGACTGCCACAATCTCCTTTATGGAAATCCTCCATGACTTGTTGTGCTTCTCCTTCCACCAAACAATTCAACAAAACACCACTGGGATCTTTCCAATAAAGTGCATAATTTAAAATACAAAATTTTGCAGCCTTCAATTTGAGAGTTGTACCTTTGTTTCTAGCCATGCCGGGTGGTGGTGACAAATTTTGCAGCACATATATGATATCTTAATACCATGGGGAAAGAACAAACACTTCGGATACCTGAATTGACGAACCTTCCACATTTTCATCGGACATAGCAGTGATCAGATTTATGTGTAAGGCATGCAAGTTTGTTTCAGCCATTAACTTTGCCAATCCCTGACATTTAACAAGCTTGGTGGGCTTTATCTCCATATCATACTCCAACAAGGGTGCAATCCACTTGCTTCGTCTTCCTTCCGGACCTGTCTGCACTAAAACATCCTTGACAATAGCGTTAGGAACATAAGCCAAAATATGAGAATGCAAAATATATACCCGAAAGTCTTTTAATGCCTTCACAAGTGCAAGATCTTGCTTTTCAATGATGTTGTACCTCATAGATGCATATCTTATAGTTCGGCTGAAAAAAGCAATTGGTCTTTCATAGTCATCTCTCTTCTGCATTAAGACAGTTGCCATTGTATGCTCCGAGGCAAAAGAAAACAATATAAAATCCTGAGTGTAGTCTGGGCTGATTAGAACTGGAGCTGAAGAAAGAGCTAATTTGACTAAGTTGAAATATTTTACAGCCTCTTCCATCCATGTCACTTGGCTGTCCTTCTCAAGCATGTTTGTAATCTCTCTTAGATGTTCAGCAAGACTAGGAACAAAGCGGCATAGAAAATTCATCTTACCATTGAATGATTGAATCTCCTTCTTCTTGTGGGGCAGGTCAATTTGCTGAATCACTTCCACACATGCTAGATCAATACGAATTCCATCTTTCGATATGATGTGCCCAAGTAGTTTGCCCTCATCCATGGCAAACAAACTCTTCTTTGGATTCAATGACACACCATATTTTCTGCACTTTTGAAAGACAATTTTCAAATGATAAAAGTGTTCTTCATCTGATTTGGAAAATATGGTCAGATCATTGAGGTACACAACCAAAATTATATCCTTCTCATTTGTGAAACCCAAGTCCATTGCTCACTGAAAAGTGGCACCCGTGTTCTTCAAACCGAAAGGCATTTTGGTGTAATGAAAGGTTCCCCACGGAGTGGTGAACGCTGTTTTGTCTCGGTCATCTTCATGGACCAAAATTTGGTTAGATCCAGAATAACCATCGAGTAAGTGACATGCGAGATGCTCCAACTACTCATTGAAGTATATGATCCATTTTGGGCAGTGGGTAATTGTCCTTCAATGAAACTTTATTCAGATTTCTAAAATCAATGCACAAATGAATCTCGCCAGTTTTCTTTCGTACAGGCACCAAATTGGAGATCCAATCAGAAAAACAGATGGGAACAATGATTCCTGATTTGTACAACCTGTTTATCTCCTTCTCAATTGATGGAAGTAGTTTTGGATTGAGCCTTCTCAACTTTTGTCTGAAAGGTTTTTGATTAGGCTTGATAGGGATGGTATGCTGAATTTTATTGGTATCATATGTCTTTAAATCAGAATAATCCCAAGCAAACACATCAGTAAAAGATGATAACAAACTGATATATTTGGCTTTTACCTTTGGTGGCAATGCTTTGTACAATTTTACCATCTTTGGATTGGCTGTTGTTCTGATATTGACCTCTTCAACACCCTTCTCTGTTGGCTGCAATGTTGGCTTGCGGGCTACGTCATCTTGATCAAAGAGCTCTTCTAAAGGTATCAAGCCTTTAGGAATGATGTTATCCTTTAACTACAACACTTCCATTTGATTGATCTGAACATCATCTTTACCATCATCTTGTTCTACACCAATTGAGGTATCTTTGAACTTAGGTTTGTTTTGAAGAAAATCATCAATATCCTCATCATCTTGGAAAACTTACCAATATGTCTGATTATCTGGGATAGTCGGGCGATGCTTGACAGGGATTTCGAATTTATTACTAGAGTTCATAGAAATCTTCAAATTACTTGCTTCCTTAGCAAGCGCATCAGCAATGCCATTTTGAATGCGAGGCACACACGTCAAGGTATAATCTGAACACAATTTCAAGATGTCTAGAACACCATTTCAATAAGCTCGCATCTGAGGATGTTTTGCTTGATACTCACCTTTAACTTGCTTTATCACCAACACGGAGTCGCCATATACGCAATCCTCTTAGCATTGAGCTTCCTTAAAATTTTTAGGCCAGCGATCAACGCTTCATACTCAACTTCATTATTTGAAAAATCAAAAGCAAGCTTGTAAGAACATACCCGCACATTACTAGGCACTTTGTTCGGGGTGGAGAGAGGACTGCGTACCCAAATTCCAATTCCAGCACTGTCACTTCCCACTGCACCATCAAAATCCATGGTCCACAGGCCGTCTTCCTCTTCTGCTAAGTGCTAAAACTCTGTCACCTCTATTTTTGCTGCTTTCTGTCCATTATTTCCAGCTGATTGCTCAACGGTATTCGACTGTTCATGTCCCTCTTTATTCAAAACTTCTCTGAAATTCTCTACTATCTCTAGAATATCATCTTCTACAACTAATTGCCTATCAATATCATTGAAACTATCTGAATACAAAACAAAAGACTCAAGATCTGTATGTACATAATTAATCGGATGATTAATTGGTTACTACTTGCTTGTAATCATGTATTTCATTTTTCGTTCCCGGTACAATTTTCTCATGTGGTCAAACACAAGAATCGTTGTGTAGGAGAAATCTAGTTGTAATGTTCCTTTCAACTTCACTCCCCAAGGCCGGGAAAGAACCATACCAAACCTGGGAGGAATGTCTGCAATAACAACATCCATCAAAACATTCTTCATGGGAATCTGATCCAAACTTACGACAAAGTCTTTAATAAGCCCAATACATCTAACTCTGCTAGAATCAAATGAAAAGAGATCATGGTATCTCCTTTTGACTTCCAAATCCAACTTCTCCATGATAGCTTTCGGCATAAGATTATGTGAAGCGCCTGAATCAAACATGGCATTATGTAACACAAACTCATACAATCTCAAACTGATATAAAAAGGTGGCACATCGTTGTCCACAGACTCACCATTCAATGCTGGTCCAAACCTTAGCTCAAGTTGATCATCTTCCACACTCACCATATCAAACATTGGATCAAAATTCAAAACTTTAGAGACTTGACCTCTATAATCGTTGTTCCTCATTAGTTCAGTCAAAGGAATGGAAACCTTTAATTTAGAAATTTCATTTTCTAAACTAAAAGTTGAGGGCCTTTCTACCTCTTTAGCTGGAACATCTTTTCTTTCAGCTTTATCCTTTGGAACAACGGGTTGGTTTGACTTTTCTACTGATGGTGACTTGCTGATATTGGGATCAACTGCCTCTTTCCCTTTCCTTTCTGTATCAGGTGACTCATTCTTGGATGCTGGAGTTTCTTTTCTCTTCGGGATTGGGTTGATGGGTACATTTCTATTTCTAAGTGAATACTGGCACTGTTGTGTAGACAAGGCATTCATATAGCCTCTTTGGTACTCATCTGTTTCTTCTTCAAGAGCGGTGTCATTAGCCAAAATATAATCCTCATCCTTCTGTACTACTGAATTTCCTGCATACTCATCATCCTCAGTGATAAAAGTGGGCATATCATCAGGAGTAAAGAAGTGATTTTCCTCTCCTAGTACATTGTCTTCATCATCAGATTCAGGACCAACAAAATTCTGCTAAAGAGGTGTCTTAACTTGCTGCTGTTGTGATGCCTGCTCTTGTGCTCGCTACTCACGTTGTTTGATCCTGTATTGTGGCTACTGCTGGCCATGGAAATTGGGATTTCAAATTTGCAGTTCAGGCTTGTCAAGTGCTAATCTTTCAATCATTTTTTCTACCTTGCAGAGTACTTGATATGATGTAGAAGTTTCTTATTTTATTGAAACTCTCTTCTCGGCCTTCAATCTAGCTCTTTTGTCATTCAAATTAGCTTCAACACTAACAGCAATTTTCTGCATCTCCTCTAAGGTAGGCAGATCTCTCTCTCGCAATTGATACGCCATATCCGGATCAAAACCATCTCGGAACTTAAGTAAAGCTGACTTTTTAGATGGCCTTAAATCATCAGGAATTGCATTGTAAACCATATTGAATCTGTTACAGTAGTCTTGCATGGACTCACTGACATTTCGCTTGATCTTCATATACTCGGAAGTGATTTGAAGAGGATATTTCTTAACCTCCCAACGATCCAAAAACTATTTTTGAAGCTCTTCTAATGTAGGAATACTTCTAGATGCCAAAGCTCTGAACCATTTTCTTACCTCACCGCCAAAAGTTTGCACAAAGAGTCGCATTGTTACATTTTCTTCATCAATTTCATACCGCTCAAAGAAATCCGACATTTTGTCCACATGTTGTTGAGCCGGACCACTTTGAGGAGTGCCATCAAACAATGGAATCTTTCTCTAATAATCTGCTGGCATGTCATCCAAAACTTGAGGTAGTGCAAGAGGAGAAAATCGAGCAGCCATCGCTCTTGGTGTATTTGTAATCAGAATTGGAGATGTTGGGGGAGTAGGTGCAGCTGAGGTGTGCGGTGTATGAGGAGGGGTGTGTAGAGGAGATGCAGTTTTAGGTGTGGAAACAGTGGATGAAGGCGAACTGACTACAGACTTTTGATCAGAAATAATAGGTTACACAGGGATGGTGGGAATGAAAGGTGGTTCAGTAGGATTTCTAGAGGTGGATGCCGTGATGGATGATCCAATGGTAGCAGATGCAGTTTCTAGAAAATCAATGATATTTGTAACCTCAATTGTAGTTTGGAGCTGTCTTAAAATAAAATTCTCAATAGACTTATTAGACTTTTCAATTTCAAGAGCTGCAGCAAAATCAGGATTTGGAACTATAGAATCAAGAGCACTTTCTAACCTGGTTTTAAACAATGATAGTTCAAAATTTTCATCAAAATCAAGTTCTTCAAGATATTCAAAAATTGCAGGACATGAACGATATTTAATCACGAGAGTCGCAGAGCTTTCTTGACGAAGCAGTCTTGGAATCAAGTTGGGATTTTCGTAGACAAGAGGCGGATTCGGATCTGGATTAGCTCTGGTATGTCTTCTTGAAGCCAGTGTGCTTTGTCAAAGATCAAAGGAACATAAACAACTTTCTCAACCTATGAATTCATAAGCTAATCATCCATAGCTTAGAATCATCAAATGTACTGGGGTGTTTTCAAGTTAGAGTTCCCTTTAATGAGACTAGACCGAAGATTGATTGAAGTAGTGTTTATCTACTTGCGCTAATGCAAAGCAAAAGCATTTCGAAGGCTACCTGGCTAATCTTCAGACTCCGTCTGTAGTTTCAAAATGAAGAATACTAACACACAACCAAATTTATCCCTAGTGGAGTCGCCACTATGTTAGAGCCTAGATTTGCCTTAGGCTGAAAAGGCAAGGTTCTAGGTCCACATCAAACCACGCTCAAACTCGTAGCTAGCCCTACGAGGATAGGAGAGGGCTCTCTCTGGGTTAATCTCGGCAAAAGATGATCAATGAGGCTCAAGATGATTGCAATAGAAGCTAATTTTAGGCTAGGTATGAAGTACAAAGGTTTGATTTGATTTTTTAGGAGTTTTTGTGTTGAAACAGGGAAAGGCAAATTTGGGCTTGGGGATTGAGGCACAGTTTTTGCAGAGGTCTAAATGGGGCAAGGAAGGTGATTGTCTTGATGCTTTTAAAGGGAATGAATGGGTAGATCAGACTGGTGAGGAGCTAAGGAGAGCAAGAAGGTTTCAAGGATTCTCCTTAAACAGGTGAAAGCATTGAAAATCAAACAAATTTAAAGGTAGAGCATAACAATCTATGGATTCTACCTTAACACTTCATTTGTTCAATTGCAGAAGATGAGAGAAGGAAAATGATACACATAACAACTTACAATTACTGAGAGAAGCACACCATCAAAACATAAAGCCACATGGATCCCAAATAGTGCTGCAAAACCTCTGGTCTTTCCTTAGCCAAAAATGCAGAGAAAATATGTACAATAGTATGCCAAAGCAATCCCAAGTGTCCAACCCTGAAAATGACTAAGAGAATACATGATATAGGCTAGCCCAACCCATTCCCTTGCCTCTAGTGGTCGAGCTCATCATTCTAGGAGCTGATCCAACTTATACTAAACCAAGTACTGAAGTCCAGGCAATCAAAACAACTTGCCTCTATAAGTTAGGAAATTGTTTCATTCATTTAATTTTCACTTTTTAGTGAATGAATCATCTAGAACAAGTAAATAAGTGCCAAAATTACATCATGTTTACCCAATTACATCAAGATAGATAAAAAATTAGATCAAGAAGCTAAACTAGTCAAGCTGGCCAATAAGCTGGAAGGTGAAAAATTGGGCAAAAATCCTCTGTGCGCTGCGCCAAAATCTTTGTGTGTCGTGCCACTTTGAGGCTGAGTTTGGGGCACTTCCTAAAGACCCAATTGAGCCCAAGTGTGCTTTTTGGAAATCTCTACCTATCTACTTTCCAAACCAAGTGGAATTTTCCAATTTGGTGTCAATTTGCCCCTCCAAAAGTGCATTCTCCCAAGACTGCTTCCTATGTGTCAAAATAGGGGTAGTGAGGTCATTTTTCGAATGATTTTTGACCTTTTTGGGACCCAGAACTTGATGAAATCCTTAGGTAATCCATAGCATACATAACTTTCCATAAAAAACCCAGAAATAGAAACTTTTTTCTATTTGGAGCTCACTAGTAGAAGCGCGCGCCATGTGGCACAACGCACAGGGAGAAAAACCCTGGTTTTTGCCCCAAAAATTTCAAAATGCAAAAATGTGCTCCAAATTCCTTGAAATTTGGGTTGTACCTTGTTCATCACATGCCATGCTAGGTCAAAGAGGCCTCAGCCAAGATTCGAAGCCGATCTTGCTCTTTTTGCCTCTTTTATCTTTTTGTCGCCTTCCTCAATTTCGTCTTTAGGCTCCTAATTCGAGCCTTGGAACTCATATTGCATGCCCTGTAATGGATGACCATATGCCTCAATAATGCATTTTCTTTGTCGACCTTTTCTAACAGCCTCTCCAAGTGGATGTTGATTTGCTCGAGCCAAGACTCATGGTCATCATTAATCACTTGCTCCAATGAAGTGAGCTCAATCCTCCTTTGTTGGCAGCTTGGCGATTCTCGTGGATGTTTTGCAACTCCATGATCTCCTGCTGGTCTTCAAGCTATTTGTTCCTCTACACTAAGTATTTGATGATCCACTTAGCCCTCTCCAAGTTGAGGTATAAGGCATTGATCTCTGTTTTCTGCTCCTGAATGACCTCTCTAAGATGTGCACTTTGTGAGCCCCTGTCGGTATCGTCATCTTGAATGAGAATGAAGTGAGTCTCTTGCCCACCTGAAGGCCCCTCCTCCTGCATTGGCCTCTTGCCTCGGTCCTGTACTTGCACTTGTGTTGCTAATGACGGCAACGAGACCCCTTCCACCCCAGGTGGAGATAGTACTCATCGTGCTGCCGCAAACAATCCCCTCATGCCTCTCTGATAAGTGACATATGTCGGCACAATGGTAGTCTCTGCCTCCTGACCTCCATGCTGCTGTGAAGGTTCACCTGGATCATGAACCACCTCCTGATGAGCCGCTGAAGCTATGAAAAATTCACGGGAGATGAAGTCTTCCCATGTGATACACTGCAGGCCAAGCTCATGTACAACAATGATCTTAATGAGTGCATATTAATGATAAATGCTGTTGTGTTGCTATGCTGGACTCTTCCTCCACAGAAGAGTGGTCATCCTCTCAATGTTTTGGTACATAAAATATGGAATGTTCATGAATTTTAGTCTTATGAAATGCATTAATAGCCTGATATGGTATGCATAGAGGCACGAGAAGCGACCTTCACAACTGAAGTATTTGATGATGAGTCTCATCAACGGTGCATAATATTCCTTCAGAAACTAAAATGGGAATACTATCCTGAGCTACCTCAAATAGCTAGGCCTGATGTAAGGTTCGTAATATGATCTATCCAGTTGCTGCCCTTTGTTCCACTCTTCCCCTATGTTCGGTATCCCGGTGGCCTGAGAGATGGTCTCTGGTGTCAAGGTAAAGCCTACTCCAACAAGAGTAACATGATTATAATGAAAATGTAAAACAAATAACCGAACTAACTCCTGATGATGCTGAATTTGAGCGATCATCTCACAATATTGAAAGCATGACATCTGCTGAAAGCATGTCATCACAAGTGGGCAGGCCTGCAATTGAGTTAAGGAAGTAGGCTCTTCTCTGACATGTCTGCCACCCTTTCGCGGCCTTCTCGGCACATTAAGCTCATTGGATGAGTCACTTTGAGTTTCTACTTCATATTCAGATGAATGACCAGACGACATCACTGCTGATATACAAACTGCCTTGAATGACTGCTGATGTATGAAACTGCTGTTAAGATGTGTTGAAATCTGCCACTAAGGGAAAATGTAACCAGGGAGTGTTAGGAAAGGGAATGATATGAAGGGACGAGGGACTTATGGGGAGGAATTATGTTTAGGGACATGTAAGAGGGTTTGGGAAATGTATATGAGGTATGGCGTGGGTTTTTACATTTGAGAAAGGGTAGAAGGGAATTGGGGATAGGGATGTAATAATTTTTAGGGGATAGGGAGCAATAGGATTTGGGGACAAATGGAGTCAAGGGGAGGAGAAAATGATGGAAAAAATGATATACCTGGTGACAAAATGTTTTTAAAACCCTAACAGCAATTGGCTTGATGACTTTGAGAGGTAAGGTTTGAGAGTTTTATTGCAACCTTTAGCAGCCATAAATCATCATCATACTAGCATGAAATGGATGAAACATTGAGATAACAACCCTACCTGTCAAATCCAAAAGCTTTGATGGCAATTTGGGAAATTTTGGTGTGTGTGCCACGCTAAGAACCCAGTGCGCCACGCGCTTCTGGTGTGCCATGACAGTGAAAATTTTGACTGTGATGCTGCCTTCTGTGCACTGCACAGCTTGTGTGCGCCGTGACCTCCTCTGGTGCGCCGCGCAACCTTTCAAACAATGGTTTAGCTCTTCAAATAAAAATTTGCTCCTCCACACCTCCACTTGACGTCCTTTGACCCCTTAACACAACAAAATGTGTTTCAAATGACGAACAAGGCTTAGTGAGTTGATCTTGATGAAACCGGGATGAATTTCTGTGTGGGAGGTCCTGTGCACCGTGCACAAATCCAGTGCGCCACATCGTATGGGTGCGCTACGCCTTTGAAAAAACACACTGTGTGTCATAGCTCTATGCGCTATGCTCAATGGGTGCACCGCGCCTCCTCTTTTGTTCGCCGCAACTGCCCAACTTCAACCAAATCCACCCAAATCGTGCGTTGGCTCACCAAATTCACCTTGAATTCTTCCCTCTTGGTGTTTGGCATTCAAAATGAATTTGAACCTCTTGGAGAACTTGTTATAAATACATGGGAGACATGGTTTTGATTTCTGGTTCTCCAAAACCCATTTTATAATGTTTTATTTGTGGCACTTTTCACAATTTAATGTAACTTTGTATTCACATTTCCTTTTTGAATTTTTGGACTAAAATGATAGAATTTTTGGTAAATTTTTGCATGGGTAGCTGACATGGAGGTTGGCTAAGGATACCAGGGCTGTGCCTGGAGAACTGAATAACCGAAGAACTTTTGGAAAATATTACAAAAACACAAAATATTGACTTTTCTTCAAAACAGAGTTTTGAAGAACAGTCGTAATCCATCAATGTGACAATGAAACTTGCAAAGAAAAACATGTGTAGAGCCTCCCTCTGGCCTGCTGACCTTATGGACACTTTAATGACTCACCTTGTGTAACCCTAGACCTATGATGTATATGACTCTTTACCTATTAAAAGAGGACACATTGGCTGTCATGGACTCTAATGAACATTGAAGAAAATACCTAAGCCAACAGGTACAAGACACGAGGGGAATGAAAAGTAAGGCCCTTTCGTCAGGTTATGGCATGCTCCGAAATGGAATGCAGGTGAATGAGCAGAATGGGACACCTAAAATGACATGAAAGAAAGAGTTTTGATCTCTGACGAAGGGCTGAATAGACCGACTCTAACAGAGCCTATTGGAGAAGCCAAGGAAAAACTGTGGGCCAATATCATTGACTCTGTCAATGATATTTGGCCATCCATACAAGTCATATTTGAGCAGATTGATCTCATAAGATTAATAACAGAGGCTATTGAGAAAGTGAAGATAAAATTAGGAAACAGGCCTAGAGATGCTACCAAGATCATCTAGTTCTTAAATTCAAAGAACAAGCACCAACTACAGGAACTGGAAATTGAAGACAGGACTGCTACTATTCTGGAGGTAAATAAAGTCCTCACCGAGAGGGACCTTATGCATAAGTTAGAGGAAAAGAGCAAGGAAATTCAAGTAGTCATTGACAGGTTCATGGCTAAGTTTGATAAGCTAAAGGAAAAGGGATTACGTAATCCCTTATTCATTCATGATAAACTTATGGAACAAGGAGAGTACAACGACAAACTCAGGGATGTAGCAATGCAACAAGTGGCTACTTCACAAGTTTTAGGAATACCAATAGGAAAGGTACTATATAGTGCCTTTCAAAGCCTATTTTACCTCTAGCATGAGGTAAAACATCTATTTGTAAATATGCCTTCATTTTCCAAATACACCGAGGCAAATGAAACTTACTAGAGAATGTTGAGTATCCGGTTACCAATAGATCAAGAATCGGAAAAGTTGACTGACTTACTATAGGAGAACATAGTTGAAGGTCAAAAACACAATCAACAAGGTAAAATAGCATCAGATTCAAAGGTTACAGGGTCAAAGAGTATCCGTGTCAGAGGGTATCGGTATAGAAGACGATAGCCTTTGGCCAACACAGAGCATAACAACCATAAACTTCTAGCTAAACCACAATAAAAGGGACAACAAGAAAGTAGTTCAATAGTTGTCTCTATTTTCTTGTGAGAAGATATTTTGAATTTCCTAGATTAATTCCTAGCTTAGTTTGGGATATTTTGTAAAAAAAAATTGTTTAAATACTTCATAAATCGAAGTATGTAGGGTGGATTCTCATACTTTCAATAGAATTTTTTTCAAAGATAGTAAAAGCTTTTGTATCACTGATTGGGCCAACACGCTGGATTGATGAATAAAGATCAGATATTTTAGGAGATTCATGTGTAGAGTACAAATGAGTAAATCCCCTGTGTTGTTATATCTCACTTAAATTTATTTCATAATCTTAAATGTTTTAGAAGTCTGAATGTTTTAACTTGAATATTATTTCAGAATTTTCTTAACTGCACTCTGTCTTACTATTATACATTCTTAATGTTTTCTCTTAAACTATCTTAGCTAGGGAATTCTTAACTACTCCTTAGCTTCCGTAGTTTCTCCTATGGTCTATAGTAAAGGATTCTTAATTTCCCTTTACTCATGATTCACTGTTGTTCCCCCATATTTGCCTCAGTCTGAAGATTTTTGATTGCCCTCGCACCTCTGTTAAGACTCATTCTGCCATTTAGTCTAAGGATTTGTACTTCACTCTGCTATCTTGCCCCTTGAACATTCCCTTTAGTGAGTTAACTCCAGCTTTGCTGCCCCTTCTGATCCAGGTGGATATTGGTGGCCACCCACCTATTCCATTTGGACCCCCACAATTGTCTCTTTCAGCGTTTTCAGTCTCCTTAATTATAGCACAACTTACTATTTTTAGCAGTTTTCGGGTCCTGAATTTCCGGAGCCGTTTTGAGGCCCTAAATGATGTTTTTTGGGGAATCCAGGGGAAACATGGGTCCATGCAATGGATCGATGTTGCCTATTCCAACAATGATAGTGCTCGAATAGATATTTCTAATGAGCTATTGTACGCGTCAAACAGAGATCGTATGCCAAAGTTACGACCCCGGGAAATTGATGTACCAATTTACCCAAAA
>APFE030863502.1:41598-82031 GCA_000404065.3 Pinus taeda | reverse complement strand
ATGCCATCAAGGAGCAGTACTACCCTGTCAAAAGCTATGAGGACAAATACATCAAATGGACCACACTACGGCAGGGACGAGACCAAGATGTTCCAGAGTTCACAAACACTTTTCATACCCTTCGCACACAGTTGGGTATAAAAGATTCTAAGCGGTATCTGGTGCTCAAATACCGCGGCTGCCTACACAGATACCTCCAGGAAGAGATGGAGTTCTTGGACATCTCCTCACTTGGCACAACATACCGATACGCTGTCAAAATCGAGCAAAAGTTCAAACAGAAGAAGAGAGACTTTGGATCTACAAATCCGAAGCCCAAAGGACGAAACCAAGGCGGGGTGACCCAAGACAACCCATTGAAGCCACAAGAAAATAACAACACCACGAAATCGAAGAAGGACACAGGAAAGTGGTGTGAGTTCCACAAGATTCCCACTCATAACACAAGAAAGTGTCGGACCAAGTAGTCATTGGTGGCCGAATTGAAGGCCTCCGAATCAGATACATGTTCCGACCCTGAGCTAGAACCCAACAAGGGTAATGGCAAAGGGAAGCAGATCATTGATGTGGATCCCAATGCCACTGTTGCCACTGCCAAAATCCAGAAGAATGAGCCCAAAGAGCCAGAAGAGGGGGAACGTCTTTTCCACTCACAAATGTGGGTGAAGGGTTCGCCACTGCAATTCATTGTCGATAGTGGCAGCCAAAAGAACCTGATTTCAGCAGAGGTCGTGAAGTGGTTGGGCCTACCGACTACACCACACCCGCAGCCGTACAGTATCGAGTGGCTTCATGAAGGATGAGATCTCAAAGTTCGCTAGCAGTGTCACCTTCCCTACAGCATCAAACCATTCACAGACGAGGTATTGTGTGATGTTACACCTCTGGATGTATGTGATGTATTATTAGGCCAGCCATGCTTGTGGAGGCGACATGCTGTGTATGAGTAAAGGCCTCGTGCTGTCATTATTTCTTTAAGTAATTCATTATACAGGATACCGGAGGTAGCCCCACCTACCGCCACATCTTTGATCACTGCTAAGAAAGGCAGCAAGCTCATCTCCTAGACCAGGAAATTCATCTGTCTTCTTCACTCCTAAAGTAAGGGGAAGATTTTCACCACATCCATGACCCCCGCAAAGGGTTCCTCCACATAGCAGCAGCAACAAAGGGATACGGTCATGAAAGAACACAGGAACAACTTCTCCTCACCCATAGGGGTACCACACAAGTTTCAAGTGGGCAACAAAGTCTGGTTGCATTGACAGAAAGAACGCCTTACCAGAACCCATCAGAAGCTCAAACCACTCCGAAAAGGTCCTTACAGCAGTACCAAGGCTATGGGGAATAATGATTTGGAGCACATCATTCCTCCATTCCTTCACCTGTACCAAGTGTTCAATGTGGATCGTCGTCAACCGTGCTTCCCACCATTACTGGACACATCAGAGATTGCACGACAAGTTCAGCAGATGGAGGAACTCAATGCAATGGGGACCATTGCTTCCAAAGGGGGGAGGAATGATCCAGGTGGATGTTGGTGGCCACCCACCTATCCCATTTGGACCCCCGCAATTGTCTCTTTCAGTTTTTCAGTTTCCGTAATTGTAGCACAATTTACTATTTTTAGCAGTTTTTTCAGGTCCTGAACTTCCGGAGCCGTTTTGAGGCCGTAAACGACGTTTTTTGGGAAATCTAGGGGCAACATGGGTCCATGGACCGATGTTTCCATTTCTAAAGTGGTAGTTCTTGGATAGATCTTTCTAACGAGCTATCATACATGTCAAACGGAGATCGTATGCCAAAGTTACGACCCCGGGAAATTGACCTACCAATTTACCCAAAACGGGGCCCGCAATTTGGCGTTTCATCTTCTAGGGTTAGGTTTTGGAATGTGAAGGGTTTTCCATTGTTTCTCAACAATAAATAGGCCTTCGAGCCTCATTGTAACATAGTTCAGAACAGTTCAGAGGCATGTAGCCGCCACATCTCTTCTCAGAGATAAGCTACCATCGCCCTAGCTTGTTTATTTCCATTTCTGGTTGTAAGCATATTTCGGTGTTTTCCATTAATGAAATGAAGTATTATTTCCATTGCATCTTTGAGTATATGGTTATCTCTGTATTTTTTTGCGTTCCTGTTTAAATCCGGATCATCATATTCTTATGTAAACCATTGCAATGGGTTTAGAAAACTCATTATAGTTAGGAATGACTGTTGGTTTGCTGAGAATGGATAATGGTAGCTCCTACAACTGCCTCCAACCCCTGGTGGTCCTGAGCTCCAAAATCTTCTTGGATGGAAATATCCTTGAAGATGGCTTATTTAACTTCTCTGGACTATTCCATTGGCTTCAAAAGGCCTCAATTAGCCTAGCCAGTTTCTTGTTTCACTCTCTTAGGTTGAAAAATAACTTCTAGAGTGCATTTATTCATTATCTCCCAGAGATCCTCCACTAACTTTGGTTAACTGCAGTTAAGGCCGCCAAATCTGGCAACATGTCCAAAATTATCAGACTTTTCCAACTTTACTGCCAAATGTTAATGGTAACCATTGGTGTTTGGCATGCATGTGATCGGTATACCTCCTGGCAGTTAGGGAGAAGCAGTTGTTGGGCTGGCGGTCATTCCACAGTCCGTGTGTGTATTGGTTCCATCGATGGTTACATGTGAATAGTTCATTTGGGACCGCTGGCGGTCTTGATCCCCAAACCTCCTCCCATTAAACTTTAAATACAACCTTTAACCCTTAGTTTTTAAGTAACAATGGTTAACGAAGTTGGTAGCATGGTTGTTTAGTCAGCCGGAGGTCACGAGTTCGATTTTATCGGACCCAACATAATTTTACAACACCATTCTAGGGCCACGTAGTGGCCTCTGGGCTTGCCACATGTTAGCTCCTGATTGGTCGGCCAAAAGGAATATTCTTTGGAATATTCTTTTTTTAGTATTTTGCAAAAATCATTTATTCTTGGAAATTACAGTTTACTAAACTTTTTCAAATGGTGATAACTTCTTCATACAGTGTCAGTTTTTTGAACCGTTCATCGCACTAGAATCAGGAAGATAAGATATATCTAGTCGTTTAGGTTTGACACTCTTTAGAACAATTTGAAATTTGAGTTATCATTAAAGTCTTGGATTAACATCTGATCACTTCTCACCATTGGGAATCTTTTGAACCTGAACAGACTGATATACTAATTTGAACAGTAGATTGGAGTACAATACCCTCTTCTTTCAGCCTCCATATAGTTTCCTGCATGGTGAGTGCCTTTGAACCAAATCTTGAAGATAATCGACACTTCCCTTCCTGGATGCACTTGTCCTCCGGTTAAGAAATTTCTTCCTTGAACTCATTCAGAATTTACAAAAGGTAGTTGAACATCGTCTCCGAGCCACTTCCATGGCGACCTTTATTGCTACAAATATCCTTCAGCACACGATGTCAAAATACAAGAAAACAACTTGACGACACAAATTCTTGCTCCATCAAAAGAAATAAATTTCACATCATGTGTATCATCATCATGTCTTTACATCTTGTGTACAAATGATCGACTAAATCCCAAGACGAAAAAAACATGCCCTTTCAAACATTTGACCCTTCAAGTCAAGCATGTACAAAAAGAAATTTAACAATTATTTTACAAAGATGAAACACTTCACCAGTATCTCCCTTTTACAATCTTGGGGACCAAATCAACTCTTCCAAGTCAACATGACAATACATACATGTTTAAATAAAACAATATGATGGTCGATAGTTTTCCATGAAGTCAATTACATACATGTTCAAATACAAGGAAATCATTAACATCCTTGTGTTCATACATTCCATCCTTATGCATGTATTTGATTCTTCAACTTTCTCTTAAGTACAATAATGAGTACAAGATCCTCGATCACATGTACATGTACTTTCAAAGCTGAAATGAATATAATTTTGCTACAATAAAGTGAGTCTACATACTCAACTTTTCCATCCTGCAACTTGCATTCCATTAGCAAAGAAATGCAAATAGATGTGACAAATTTCTTTTCTCATCAAAAGACATGTAAATTTAATTAGATAAGAACTCTAACCATTTCTTACCAATCCACCCCAAAGGTGCTTCCTTTAACTACACATCGATATCAACATGTGGATCATCCTGAATCACATCAATTATGGAAGCTTCCTTTCCATTCTTGCCATACTCTTTCTCCACTTTCTTCAAATTTCATGGAAGCATTGTTGGATTCAGAGTTCGACACCTTTCAGCAACATGCCCTTGCTTATGGCAATAAGTACAACACATATTCATCTTCTTGATAGCATAATTTTCCTTGTCCAATGGACCTTTGGCTTCTTTCGTTCTTTCCTTCAAAAGTTTCCTGTATGTGGCCATTGTCTTCCAACATCTAGAAACACTATGGTTAACCAAACCACAAAAGGAACATGCAATTCTTTTCCAATGCTTATGTGGAAATTTATCATTCTTAACATAATCAAAAGAAGTGTGATGGAAATCAGATTTATACCTTTCTCTTTCACCTTTATTACCTTCATGAGGAGGCGAATCAAATGAAGAAGTAGCTCCCTTTGGAACACCATCAATCCCTTCAATGGTTTTAGAGCTTTCACAACTTTCTGGTTCAAGTGCATGCTTATGTACACCTTCTTCCTGCAAATGATATTTCAAACAATTGCATTCCCCAAGAATACAATCTTTACAAACTTGAGGTAGGCAACCTAAAATGAAACTCCTTCTAGGAACTGTTTCAATTGCCTTCATGGCCGCTTTGGAACTTTCTCCATAAGATTGTCCATAGCCAAAACCCAAATACTTACGCCTTTTCTCAAGCATTATTGGCTCAACAATACCCTGTGCATGTTTTCCTAATCCTTTTCCTTCATAGCCTAGTTTGGACATTAACTTGGACCATATGCCTCTTGTATGTTTTTCAAATGAACCAACATAAACATTCTTAGAGGAAATTGAAGACAAACTAGAATTGTTTACCTCTTCTTCAAGCTGATACTTGACTAAAGCTTCTTTGGCAGCAAGGAGCTGTGTCTCCAACTCATGCATCTTTTCCAGATCCACATTTGCAATATGAAGTTGTCTCTCCATTTCCTGCAATTTTCTAGAAAGCAACTGCTTCTCTTCCTTCATGGAATTCAAGCTCTCTCGAAGTTCGGTACTCATTTCTCTCACCATATCCATCATGATGAAAAAATCTCGCTTCAAGTCTTCATCAAAGAATATTGTGAAAGAGGGGGATTTGGAAAACTCACTTGTAGAAGTTGTCATCATCAAAATGAACAAAATCACTTCAACAAAATTCACAAAGCTTTCAAAGAAGTAATGACAAATTTATGAACTAAATGGCAGTAGAATCAAATTCTTATTCAAGTATCCTTTTGCAAACAAACCCTCTTATGCTTCAAGGATTGTCTTGAGGTCCTTGGGGTAAGGAGGATGCCTTAAGCCTTGAGCTTCTATCAATTTGACTTGGCTATTTGGGATTATCGCTTCAATTCTTTTACAAGTTCCACACTCAACTCCAATGGTTATTGACTAAACCAATGGGCTTAGAAAACCATCTAAATCCTTTTCATGGTTGTCATCATTCTGCAAACAAATCTAAGATCCCTTAGACTTGATTCCTTCAATCAGTGCACTGAGCTTCCCTCAGCTTCTTGATGGCACAAACTCCTTCAGAATTCTTCAACTGTCTCTAAAACTTCTTCTACTATCTCCAACACATATCAGACATCAACAATAGACTATTCATTTGCTCAAAATGAGCATTGCATCCCCGATCTAAGCCTTCCTCCATTGTTCGCAATGGGCTACCTCAAACTTCCCTGTAGCATCTTGACCTTTAGAAGTCTTCAAATTCTTCTGTAAACCCTTGAAATAGATTCATAAGGCTCATTACAGTCAGGAATGACTGTTGGTTCACTAAAAACAGATACTGGTAGCTCCTGCAACTGCCTCCAACCCTTGGTGGCCCTAAGCTACAAAATCTCCCTAGATGAAAATATCCTTGAAGATGGCTTCTTTAGCATCTCTGGAATATTCCATTGGATTCAAAAGGCCTCAATTAGCCTATCCAGTCTCTTGTTTCACTCTCTTAGGTCGAAAAAAAAAACTTCTGGAGTACATTTATTCATTATCTCCTAGAGATCCTCCACTAACTTTGGTTAGTTGCAGTTAATGCCACCAAATCTAACAGTAGGCCCAAAATTAGCAGAATCTGCTAACTTTACCACCAACTGCTAACTGTAACCATCAACGTTTGGTGCGCATGTGATGGGTATACCTCTCAGCAGTTAGGGATAAGAGGTTGTTAGGCTGCCGGTCATTCCGAAGACCGCGTGTGTATTGGTTCCATCGGTGGTTACATGTGAATAGTTCATTTGGGACTGCTGGCATTCATAATCCCCAAACCTCCACCCATTAAACTTTAAATACAACCTTGAACCCCTAGCTGTTAAGTAACAATGGTTAACATAGTTGGTAGCATGCTTGTTTAGTCAGCTGGAGGTCATAGGTTCAATTCCGTCGGTCCCAACATAATTTTACAACACCATTCCAAGGCCACGTGGCGGTCTTTGGGATTGCCACATGTTAGCTCTTGATTGGCTGGCCAAAAGGAATATTCATTTTTTAATATTTTCCAAAAATCATTTATTCTTGAAAATTGCAGTTTGCTGGACTTTTTCAAATGGCAATAAATTCTTCCTATGGTGTTAGTTTTTCGAACCGTTCACGTCGCCAGAATCAAGAAGAAAATATCTATCCCATCGTTCAGGTTCGACACTATTTCGAACAATTTGAAATTTGAGCTATCATTAAAATCCTAGATCAATATTTTATCATTGTAGGAGCCTTGCAAACCCATGCACTTTCTTCTGGCCACTTCCCTTTATCATCTCTAGTGGTGATACTGCTTCTAAGCACTATGTTTACATTCGAGTCTTCTTCGCGTGACTTAGACCTCATCATTTTAAATTTTTGAGTTGGGGGAGGTTGGAGCACCCCTTTTTTCGCATAGCCTGACTATCAAGGTAGGGTAATCTTCTACCTCATGATCAAACTGAGTGCATTACAAACATGATGTTCTTGTTGGATTTGTATAATCGCAAGCATAGTGTCCAGGCCCTCCGCAATTGTAGCAAATTAGTTGTCTGCAATTTCACGTGGTCGCATTCCACCTCGACCTCATCTATACCTTTTAGGCAAGGTCTAATCTGTCATTAGTTCATAGCTTCTACTATTGCACACATCATGGCCTACCGACCTGCAGAAATTACAAAAAAAATTGCTGGGACGTCTATGTACACTTTTGCAATAGATGACAATTATCCGTAGTGTGTTTTCCTCCTATATGAAAGATCGTGCACCATAGTGTAGGCACCGTGCTTGGTCCTACTTGTGCCTTAGGTCTTAATGGCATTGACCCTCCTCCCACAAAGTAATTCACGAATACTAGACAGTGGTCCTTTTCATGCCCTTGGCCTTTGCGTTTTATGCACCATACCTCCTCATGTGTCTCTGGCCAAGGTGTCCTGTCCTGTTTCAAACTCTGCATTTCTAGACAAAGATTTTGTAGTTGCACATGGATTTGTTGGATTCCCAGACCAAGATCTTGTATAGGGGTCTCATGAAATCTCATTGCCATCTCCAAGGCTTCAGCCTGGGTGGAAAGCTTTTGTTGTGACAGTGCAATCCTGAAATGCAGTGTTAATGACGCTACAAACCATACGCGGTGTTTTCCATCCGTCAAAGTCATGTTGGCTTCGCAAATCATACTCTTCAACCTCTGGTCCAGATCCCAGGGGGTCTCACCTGGGAGCATGGCGGTCTCCTTAAGCCCGATAATTGATTTTGTCTCTGACTTTGGCCTACTAAATTCCCTATTCAACACGGCCTGGATTTCTACGATTCCTGCATTTGGATGGTCATTAGAATGCTTAATGTACCATATTAATCTGCGATCCTGTAATGTGCTTACCAGTGTATCCTTCTTTATGTTTTCATCCACGACTCCTTGTGCTTCCCATACCACCCTTACCATGAACCATAGTTGGTCTGGATCTTCATTCCCTACTCCTCTGAATACCGACAGTTTGATCACACTCAGCATACTGAACTATGATGGTGGCGGAGGTGGGGTGGGTGGAGATCGAGGTGAAGAGGGTGAGATGAGTGGCGGTGTAGGTGGAGGTGATAAGTGCAGAATTCGCTGCCTTATCAGACTGACCACAATTCTCAGAGAAACTTTCGGGAGCTATTCCTCACTTTCTCGTGAGGGTGAAATCAAGGGACTAGTTTCTAACTCTTCACTACTTCCATTTATGTAGATATTCCCACTTCGCGTAGTCCAAAACATTAATTTATTCGCATAACCCACTTTTCACACAATAGCATCTTAATCCAAGTATTCAAAGATTTAATATACTTACCTCACAATCCTTTGAGGAAGCGTTGTTCCGCCTCACTCTAGCTAACGGTAGTATCTACCACGAACTCACTGATAAATCCTCCTATAATCCAATCGATCCAATGGTCCACAACGTGCGCGATCTTATCTCCTGACGCTTCTAGTCTGCAGACTAATTTCGAAGTCCACATGATTAGTTTATCGAGCCTACACCTTCCCTGACTATCTACTAGCTTCGCAATAAACTCATATAGCTCAGAACGAAAGGATGCAAAGAAAATTTCGTAAATTCCCATATATGAGTAGCGCTCTAACCACTATTCCTTAGATACTCGTAGATTCCTATTTTCATGTGCCGCGAACTTATGAATCTTATTGTCCAACTACCCTTCAATTTCTGTATTGGTTGGATTCCAGTGACACAACATCAGACATCCCTTATGCATATCTCAGTCTCGGAAATCGAACCATTTGTTGGCTTATAGGGGCTTGACCCATGTTTAGAGGTGATTTAACCAAGCAAATCCCGGTACTACTGGCGCTTTAGGTAACAATCTGCAGAGCGCGGACCGAGGTCTCACCCAAAGTAGTATGGGAGGGTGCTAGAACCAGGTTTCTGCACCCTAGAGATGTCTAATGATTTTCGGTGGTCTGCGGTTTGACACGCACCTATCAGTACCTCGCAGTCAGTGATGCTGCCTTTGCGTAGCCCTACTTGGGCCTCGATTTGCGTTAGTACCCAATCCCTTACTATTAACCCGATATTAGTTGATCACTTAGCTTATATGCATGTGTTTAGTTATACTTAATAGTGTTCACCATTCATACCAATATGTGCGATAAATAAAACAATATAATTGCAGAAGATATCAACCATATCATAACTCAAAACAGATAGACAAGATTTGGAATCAAAATTCTCTTTATTATTTTTCTTCCTCGGTTATAGACTCAACTCCACTCTACGCACATAGCTGCAGGGTCCACGCACTCAGCTGCAGACTCTACTAGGCCTCTGCTCACTTAGTTGCAGAGCCTCTTCCTACTAGTATGACCCAAAGCAATTAGAACTTTTCTCTATGCTTGCTATCTTCTAGACTCCATTCGTTCCTCTATCTATCTCCAATTATCTTTACAACATAGAGCCTTGCTCTATTTATACAATCCCATGGTCCACGAGGCTGACACTACATTCAAAACTTAGGGCAGACAACCCTATGACTCTAACATACAATTTGCGCTCCGCGCCTACAATTCGCAAAGTCTTTTCAACAATAATACTCAAAACATGGGCTTTAAGCCCCAAAACATGTTGTGGCGGAATTCCATGCCCAACAGCTTATAGTGAAGATACTATAAAATCAAACCACTAACATTATAGGGAATTTAGCTCATAGAAAGTTCCCAAGCTAATTGATGGTATTCAACTAAGGGGGGTATTCCTGTAGACACACACACTTGTTAGGATCTATTGGCATGTCCACATCAACATTATACACTGCTAAGTGTTCCATGCCATCATGCCATGTCCATCATTTTATTGGGAATCCTTAGTATTAGGAGGAAATCCCAATATCCATGTCTTTATCACCTAACCAATGAAATCTAAATACTCGACACCTGATTTCATAAACTAATAACTCCGAAAATTCCTCTTAAGTTACAAGAAGTGTAAGTTTTGTTTACGAGAGAGGTTTCCACCTAGTAGACTTCATTGTATCCTTTAAAATATGAATTTTGCAAGGTTGATCCCCAATGGAAAAAGGCCCAATAACCCCTTTCATATAGGATTCTAAACACAGCTCCCATCAAATCATATGACTAGGGGCATGCTCGATGTTCAAAATTTCCCAAGCTCTCTACTATATAAGTTCTTTGAGGCTAAAGGATTAAACCCAAAACTCCAGTACTTCCATGTTAATGAATGAAAATATGACATTTGATGGAAAACACAAAAAAATTCATAAAAAAAGGTTATATTATCTCTTGCCGTATTAGGTCAATTACCATGAGGGATCTAGTTGTTAATGTTTAGTTGCAACGTTTAACCCCTTAGGCCTGATAGCTCGATACTCCTATATTGTTCCCATATGAGGATTATTCCACCATCTAATTAATTTTTAGTTCGTGAATCCCTTGTTAGCCATATAATCATGGGCTAAGGCTAAGGATCCTCAAACACCAAATTTTTAAATAGCTTGAAATTGAAGGGGAATGAGTCCCAAAATTTCTCCAAGCAAAAGAAATTTCATAAAGGAAAATTCTGAAGATTTCATGAGAACATGAGCTTCCTAGAAGACTTATTAAGACTATAAGAAGCCTCACTAATCATGAAGGAATCCAAGTACTTATTCCCTTAGCCATTTAACATGATTTTATCTAATATATTCAGTAGAAACAGATATTATTTAGTCTATCCTATAAGAAAACATGGACATTAGCCATAACATTGGGATAAAAGTATGTCAGTATCTTGCTTAAGTGAAGCATTTAATTATTTTCTTTGAACATTAGAATCTCGTCATATAATCACATTAAATATTGATGAAAATGAATATGATTATTGTACAACCATTACGACCAAATCTAATTTCACATCATAAAGAGGCATCAAATTGAATGTAATATCCATTGAATAAGTAAATACATAAGGCATACACGCTTCGTCAATAATCATTTATTTCTCATTACCATGGTTTACATTAATGATGTGAAGCACACAAGGGTACTTATCTAATCTAATTCATTAGTTGTGTACAACTAATGAAGGGTTGACCAATTTCTATCCCACCACATGCTTAGCTACACTAAATTCTTTATTATGTTAGCCACCCTCTATCCAATTGATGAAGCCCTGAGGGATATTTCTCACTTAGAATTATAGAGTGGAGTCATGAAGTTCATTCTCCTTGATTCAATTAGCCTGTTCTATTAATATCTTGTTGATCCTAGAGTCTCCCCAATTGTTACGGGTGAATTTTGATCTGCTCTGCACAACAAGATCCCAATGGTTAAATATCTCCTACACTATCAGTAGTGTAAGGATGAAGGACACTCTCCTTCATGCACACAAAAGTTAGTATTGTTGAAAAATGTTTTTATTACTATCAAAATAAAGGAGGAGACCCTTTCATATATTCCAAGGTGGGAGCCAATTAGGAGCAAAAAGGTGAAAAGGAGAAAATCTTTGGCTAAGGTGTGAAATTAATAAATTTGAGACAATCTCAAATTCTTAGCTAAAACATAAAATTTCATTCAAACCTAAAATTTCAAAAAGAAAGGAAGAAACCTCAAATGTGGGTTGAAAACACCAAATTTTTCTATATTTCATATGGCCTACAAATTTGATGTTTTGTGGACCCTCTTCATCATTTAACCTACATGAAAACTTCCATCAAATTATGGTCCATATATCATATGCTTGGTTGATCGGAATCTTGTGGGGGGATTATAGTCTAATTTCAAATGTATACGTCATAAAGTCATAATTTTTTTGTAAAAGGGAAATTGATAGATATGTGACTAATGGAGTAAGTAAAGTTTACTCCATCAAAAAGACACCTTATAAGAAGAATATAAGAAGAGAGTGTAGGTCAGGAAGGAGAGGTCACAAAATTTGTCCCATTGTATGTAATGGTTCTTCTCGACAGAATACTTCTTCTATAATTCTTTATCTATCTTTTATAGTGTACTCAATTTTTGCATCTTTATCAATGTTATTGTGATTAGTTTCATGGTATATGTGTATTTTTTTTCTCTTCTTTCTCTACATTCCCCAAGATCCAGATCACTGGTATGAAAGAATCTCACCACTCCATGGGAACCAAGGTTTGAAGAATATTTCAGTCTCAAAGTTTTGTAGTAACTTCCAACTTCCATTTCACACCTTTGGAGTCCATTTGTTGGGCCATAGACTATAAGTATCATAGTTGGTGTAAAAAAATTATAGGGTTTTCTACCTATGGATCTTCATTCACCATTGTAGGAGAAATCTTATATGGATTCATTATATAAATTCATCTAAAACATAGAGGTTCCATCACCTTTATATCAAGCCATGTTTCTTTACAAATTATTGGTATCCTTTATGGCGCTCTATACTTGGTGCTCTCACATTTATTGTTATTGAATATTTATAGAACCATAACATAGCTTCAACAATATATATGTAGCATCTAGAACCTTTGGTGACATCATTTCAGTGATTTCTCATCTTTTCCGCAGAGGTATGGACAACATAGGAGCACAATAATGGATGGAATGCATAATAGATATCTTTATCAAACTTCATGTAAGTGCCATGAACTCTATAGATTATTTTCATAAGGTTTATAAAATATCATTTTAAAGTATTTTCCATTGTAAGAAATGGGGTTTTTACATAATTTGATTTGATTTCATGGTTTTAGAGATATCATCAATTAAAGTCACACATGTTTGTAAAATTGCGCAACCACGCATACCTTAAGTTTCATGAATAATTTTCTTCCATGAATCATTATAGTGCAAGTATATTATAGGGAGAAGATAGTGAGGGAAGGATATTAGAATTGTGATAGACATTAGAATTATGGCCCTGATAATTAAAAGGACTCTTAAATAACTCAAATTGATATTTGATAGAATTTGATCTTATTGCTAGTAGAAAAAGTTATCAACAATGTCACAACAAGAGGTTCATTGCCAAAATAATTCAAAAAAAAACATGGTTATGGATCATCTATAACCCCATGGTTATGGGTAACACACAAAAAATGCTTCTTCGGGCTTGCCATTTTTAAATTAGTTACCGGTCACCCACAAACCCACATATATGGGTTAGTCAAACAAAACCCTTATCTTCATTGGCACTTGGCACATTGCAATGATGATGGTTATGGGTCATCTAAAAACCAGTGATTATGGATTGACCATGAAAAACACTTCTCTTCATTAGCTCATAACATATTGTAATCATGATGGTACATTAAACATAATGTGGTCCCGTTTTTTAGCATGGGTGAATGATAGGAACCATGATTTTCTAAGGTGGGAGGATTTATTTGAATATTAAGGGGCTTATAGTCTAAGTTCATATCTGTAAGTCATAAATTCATACCTTTATGTAGGAGGGAACTTGATAGATATGTAATAGACACATTAAACCCTAGTTAAAGTTGACTCCATTAAAAAGAAACCTTATAAGAAGATAATAGGAAGAGAGTGAAGGTCTAGAAGGATGGGTCCCAAAATTGGCCTCATTGCATGTAATGGTTCTCCTTAATGGAATCATTATTCTCCAATCCAGTCTCTTTTTTGTAAATTGTATTTAGTTGTTACATTTTTATCAATGTTCTTGTGATTACTTTCATGGAAAATCTGTATAATTTCTCTCCTCATCTCTAAACATTCACCAAGATTTGAATCGTTGGCATATGTTCAGTAATTTAATTGATATTTAAATTACTTCGTTAATTTTTAACTAATGTTCATGTATGTCTGAATTTCATGTGGATAATATATGATGGGAGTTCTATTTTTTGTTTTAAAAGACGAAATTGATCTAGATATGAATGAGGTCATATTAACTCAAAATATTCCCATGCACATGTTCTTTCCATTAAAATTACTCTTTTCAAAGAAAATAAAACTTCAAGGAAAAATTAAAATTCTAGTTATCGAACTAAATTGAAATTTTAATCTATTGCAACATGAATTCAAGATTACTTTATTTGAATTCAACTACAATGAAAATCAAAACTTACTCTCATTGGCACTGAATCAAGAAATCCATTCTAATTTCATAATTGAAATTCTATTTCTAATTGCAAGGAATCAAAATATTCTAACTACTTTTGAAAATCAAAATTCTATTGTTCTTGATAGAAAGAAATAAATTGAAACTATATTGATTCAATAAAATATCAAATTGAATTGTAATTTCAAAGGATTACATGTGTGCACAGTTATACTGAATTTCTCTATCCATCATTCATGAAATCACTAACAAAAATTAACTGAATCGCTAAATGAATGTGTTGAATGAAGTGAACTATGGAAAGGAAATGGTTTTGTTTTTTATAAGCATTGAGGCTGTTGCAAGCAATGAAAATTAAACTAGAAATCGATGGACAAAATACCATTTAAAAGCATGAACAAACTAGAGTGAAAAAATAGCAATTTATCAAAATTGTAACAAATATAATAAAAACTATTCTAATATTATAGCTCTCCATGGGGCCCTCATGTTGAGTGAAAGTGCACAATCAAATATGAAATCAGGTAGCCATGCATTGGTCACGAAGAAACAAAGTACTTGTATTAATTGTTGGAGTCTTCAATACAAATGATTCTAGAAATTGACAATAATGATAATTGTTTGTAGCCTATCCTTAGGGATTTTTATACTCTCTTATTAAATAATTGTCTTAAGAGTCATAAGTCAAGAGGTAACTTTGCTACTCTAGTAGTTAAGAAGTAAAATTGAAATTAAAATCTTTCTTCTCATGATTTTCTACTGAAAGAGCAAGTCATGAGATATTTAATTGGACACATCCACTTCTAACTTTGCTCGGTCACTTCCACCCTCGCTTGATCTCTCCACGAACTACCTTCAAAGTCTGCTCATCATTGGAGTGTCATAACCAGAGTTGACTTCTAATTTGACTTCTAAGTCTCTTGAACCATGTGACTTGCTAGATCACCAAGATAAGTGGATATCCATGTATTAACCATTTTCCATTTGCCTATGCCTTTTATTTTTTCTCTAATGTACTAAAACCTGTCTAACCTTGAAGATAGCCACAAAATTCTTGGTTAGCTACATAATGAATTGATTTGGTAGTTATAGGAATGTGTAAATTAAATTTTTTAAATAAACAACAAATTATAAATGATGCATGATTGATCCCTTTTTGGATATTTGAGCATGTCTAAGATGGCCTTTTAGCTTTAGACTGCAAGAAAACTATTATGGGAAAAGACGGAAAGAAAGGCAAAAGGGTTGTCAAAAAGAGGACAATTTCAGACATCAACATACCCCCACACCAAGGGTTTTCATATCATTATGCATCAAAATTTCAAAATTTACCAAGTCCTTTATTCATTGTACTATTTCTGAGGCTTAAGTGAAGACATCCAAACTAGTGCTCCTCTTTCTTTACTTAACACTGAATACGACCCTTGGCTTCTTCATTAGAATGTTACTCTGTAACCCTCTCACTTTGTTTCTAAGGAACTTGTTTTTAACTTTGAGTTTTTTTTATCCTTATACCAGTGGCACACACACAAGAGAATGTTATCATTTTGAGTCAAAATTTCATTATGTACCTTTATTGCCTCATGCTCTCGTTTGAGATGTTTGTTCATTATTTCCAACTTATATATGTCTTATTTTAAAGCATCTTCAATTATGTATTCTTGTTCAGGAATATCACCAGAAAGAGGAATTTCTTCATTGAAAGTATCTTCTTGAGTTTGGGAAGGAGAGTTTACCTTTTGATGTGCTCATTTCTCCAAAGATTCCACATAATCATAAATTTGTTGTTGTTGTGGGGCAATCTCTAGTGTTTTCCTTATCAAAATTGGAATCTAATAACAAAGTGATTCTATAACCTCTTCATCAATAATATGATTTTCTTCTTCATAGTCAACTACTTATAGAAACTGTGAGTAAGAGTGTACAATCTAATTTAACCCATATCATCACACACTTTCTCGCATTTATACATTACTAATAATAGTCTTATAAAGATTCATCACAAGCAAAAACCTCTGATCCAATGTCTTCGACCTTTCAGCTAATAAATATATGGAGAGTCCACGAAATGCCTTATAAAAATTGATAAAGAGAATCTAATTTACACTTTTTTCACCTTAGCTTCCTGAAATAATTAATAGCAAAATGAATATTTAACCATTAATGCAATACAATGGCTTATCGTAAACTATTCGTGTAATTCAACCCTCAACGACTTTTTGTCAATCATCTAAGGCTAAACACTTATCAGGTTCTAGCATAGTTTTCATCATGATGAGCTTGCAAACTATTGGCTACACCCGTACTGCAGAAACACCGGACGTTGTTTTACACAGTTAACTGGGCATCCTCCTCATCATGGAATTTCATTTATTCTTGTCTGAGCACTGAGCACTAAATCGCGTGATAAAGGGATGCATTTCTGCGATCGAGTCACTTGCGATGTCTGAAAGCGAAACATGATAGTTAAAAGCCAATCCTCAGATTGCCTGTGTGCACTCCTTGAACAAGGGGAAAGTCCTTCCATTCAACCATATGCCCACTCCCAAAGCGAATAGTACTGATCTCTCTGGGTCAATTAATGGAGATAACGTGCTTCATAGTAATGTTAAGCACTGATTGATAGCGTCAGTAATGGTTTTGGATAACGTGCTTCCCAGTCATCGGAAGCACTGTTGGATTAAATCTAAAATATGTAAGACAAATTGTGGAATTATTGAAGTATTTGTATTTGTTTACCGAGGTTATAGATTGTGGCTGAAATTTGTTTTTTTTTTCGAAAATTTTGATCTTAAAAGTGTCTGAATCATTATTTTGATGGTAGAAATGGATTTGGCACCATCAAAGTTTTCTGGGTAGTCAAAATGTTGAAGTTTGAGTTGGACAATTGTAATCTAGATTTCCCCAAATTTCTGCCAAAATTTAACAAAAGTCATGTAGGAATTTTCACTATTTTCAGAGCGAATTTGTCGCCTCATTAGACTACATAAAATATAAAAGAGTTGTCTTTAGTGCGACTTTTTGGAGTTTGAATCGGCTGAAATATTTGTGGTGAAATCTTGATTTGTGTTATTTAAATTAGTGTTTTGATTGTATATATGGATTGAGCACCTTGAAAAACCTACAGGGCACTTCTATTGTGGAGGGGTTACCATCAAACTTGTGATTTGAATGAATTCCACCCTTTGTGTTATTTAAATTAGTTTTTTGACTATATATATGGATTCAACACCTTGAAAAACCTCTAGGCCACTTCTATTGTGCAGGGTTACCGATCAAACTTATGATTTCAATGAAAAATACAAAAAGTATTTATAAAAAATTAATACATTATAAACTATATATTTTCTTCCCCTTCAATCACATCATTAAATAGTTTAATAATTTATTTTATAAATAAAAAGAATAATATAATTCCACTTCAAGGATGGAGTCTTTTTAATACAATAAATATAAGATGAGGTAAATAAATATATATATGAAGTAAGATACAACCTTCTAAAAGTAGGCTTCTAGACCAAGTTATAAATTATAGAAATAAAGGTTATATCAACATTTTTATTTATTTATTTATATTATTATTATTTATGTAGTGTAAATAGTGTTGTCTTCAGATCTGAAAATTTTCATAGATATACTAGATATGCTAGGTACACTATTTTATTAGGGAGACTAGACTGTAGCCAAAAGTGCACACTCTCTAAAGAGACATAAAAGATCATGCTTTACAAAAAGATTAAATAGATAATGTATGTACTAAAAAGTAGACCAGATTAGTAAGGAGAATGAACTAAATAGCCATAATGCAAAATAAATCAGAGCATAGCAAGAATAAGCTAAATGATCAGAGTTGGTAATGACAACCTAAATAGGGTCTTCAATGTTTCCTGGGCTACTACCTACCTAGGAAGGAATGCCAAGATGATACTTAATGTGGCCCAAGTGTTGATCCATGTCCCTCGAGTGTCAATAAAGATGCTCTATAGAGTATCGTATTTTAGCTCAGTGCCTAACATGGTCCATCAGAATTTTTCCAAGGAGGAACTTGAAATGCCAATACAAATTGATGGGCATATGTACTAGTTGATGCAACCTTGGGTATGTCCAACATTTGGCACCTAGGCTAGCTTAGCAAAAACCTCTGTGTTCAAAAGATGTTTCCATTGTAAATCTCGTTCTCATTCCATACGACCAACTCCTCTTGGATGATCCTTGGGGTGAGGTCTCAAAACCTAGAATTTGATTCATTAATCCTATGCTACACGTGTATGTTTCTTTGAGAGGCTCACTCTTTATAGTAGGCTACCCCTTGATGGATGTGTGATCGCTGAAAAGGCATATTGAAACACAAAACTAGGATATGGAATTGGATAGTAAAAAAAATGAGCAAATAAGCGATGGACTCAAGGGGGTATGCCACATGAGTGGTGGGGTTGGATGGAGAACACCTCTCAACACAATTAGTACTGAGCATTTAAAATTTGGAGAAATAATTAGTATTTTGTATTTTGCATAGTGTAGTCAAATAGACCCTTAAATGTATAAAAATCTTGTTAAGTATTGTTTCGATCACCGTCTCTTAGTAGACTAATTACAACAAAAAAAGAAAATGAATAACATGGTTAAACAAAACCCTGATTGTGCATATCAATATCTAGAAACTTAATTCATTGATTTTCTTTGAGATAAGCCTAAAAGTAAATTATCCATGTCTATGTGATGCATTCAAAAAAATTCAAATGTCTTAAGTACATATAAACCTTATACTTGTTGCTAAATGTAATCATACTTGTTATATACTAGTTTAAAGTAATTATATGATGTTACATTTATAAAAATCATTAGGAAGATTAGGAGAAATAAACTTTAAAAAAATGGTGTGTGTGGAGGGGGTGGTGGGAATTAAAGTAGGGTGCTATAATGGTGAGTTGCAATTCACTACATAAATAAATTCTAGAGCACTTGGTGAATTTGTGTTGAGGGCATAACATCCAAATCAAGTAGTATATTTGATTATAATAAGCTCTTCCAAATATGTTTGAGCAAGGATGGCATGAGAATGCTATCAACAAGCTCTGGAGGTAAAGTTTTCCGAACTTGATGCCTAAATAAAAGAAATTGCATTGTCTATTACTGAGAAAAGCCCAAGTTTGGAAATCCATTGAATAAAACAAGATATAACCCATGGACTCAAGGAGAGGAGTACACTTAGCCTTAATTGATGTCACTTTTCTAGCAAAATTTATGGTTTATTAGTTAAAAGAATTGGTTATGACTTAGAATATAGTTAGGAGTTTGAAACTTACATAGAAAGGATGGGTCTTATGGTGTAGGCCATTTTTCAAGGCCAAATTCCAAAGACATAGGTCCTAATAGGTTGCTCTAATATTATGTCTAATGCACAAGGTCCTAGAATAAAAAGAAGGCCCTATTGAGGGAAATACTTACCTATGAGTGGTGTATTAAAATAATTTTAATGATTGGTGTGCCTTTGGTGAGTCTATTTAAAAGTAAGAACGAGGGATATACGTCCTAAAATTTTGTAGAAAGGATCAGGGACCATGTAAGGGGAACTTGCTATATAAACTTCCTTGGATACTCCATTGTATAGTTCATCACAAAATATATGATAAAACTATACTAAAAACAATCTGAAATCTACACTATGAGGGTTTACTTCTCTTTAGATTATGGATTTGCAAATGATTTTTTATTTCATATGCACTACAATTATAATTGCACAAAAAATAAAGAAAAATGAATTAAAAATTCATAAACCATGACTAAAACAAGATATAACTTAGGAAACCCTTTCAAGAGAAAGCCTAGCTAGAAGGTAAGATCACTTTGCTCTCTTTCTTTTAATAGAAAATGGTTGCAAGTACAAAAAAATATTGCATTTACCCCATGGGCTACCACAAGGCACAAATCCTCTATGTGTGCTCTCAGCTTATCCCTCTTCACTACTCTACTTGTCTGTGGAACAAATGCTCTAGAAAACAATGTAATCCCTTTTCCTCCTAGTGGCACAATTATGACACAACTCAATAGCCTAGTATTGGTTAGGTTTGACTCCCTCAAATCTTAACCAGAGTTATAATATGGAATCTTCTAGAGTATTATTCATCATTATCATGTGGCTAGCCATTTTTCCTTGAGTAATGGGGCCTAACGTGGCACTCTCTTGAATTAGGGTGGTTGAAACAAGAACATCAACTTTTGAGTGGAAATACTTTTGTATACAAACTCTTATTAAGGAAATTATTGCATCATTCGAAAGGTCTCTATGTGTAGAATAGGAGAAAAGGGCGTGGAAATAAAGCATCAAAGTTTTAACTCCAATAAATTCCTATTGATGCCTCAAAAATTCTCCTGGAAGGTTTCAAATCCCAATCTGCCAAACTAGGTCCAACCAGTAAAAATGGTCATGTGAGTCAACTCCTCCACTTTTTCCCCTGTAAAGAAATTGAGATGGATGAAAAACAATATAATGATCCAATCAAGATAACACCCACTCATTTTGGGAGGATTTTGGTCCCCTAAATCTTCTACTGAATGAGGTGAGGAAACTCTTCCTCCACCTTCTCTGGAGTGTACTGCATAGTATTTCCTGGAAGTTATCCTTTCAACGTAGTACACCAAAGGTCATGTTGCCCCTGTCTTGTATTTATGGAACTCTTCTACAAAATTGTATCCTCTTTCAACCCTACTTGAGCATCTGGTTCCAAATCCTCTACAAAAGGTATGACCATTTCCTCCTCTGTATCTAACATGGAGGGCTCATAATGTTTAAGATTCTCTACATTCACAACTAAGTAAATTTACATGTGTGGGGGTACACTAAGTCTATATGTGTTTATCTCCCACATTTTCTAGTATCTCAAAGGGACCATATTGCAGAGCCTTTATTTTCTTACTAGGACCCTGTAGTCTCCCCTTCTTCAACTGTAATCATATTCTATCTCCCACCTTAAATGAATTCTTTGTTCTATGCTAGTCATGTGACATGCCTAGCCTTGTACTTTTCTTATGACTTATGCGACATATGTTATATGTGTATATGGATCTTCCTGATCTTCTCAACAATTTTTTCTACCCCTATGGCATCCCCTATATGATCCTTCCCCACTCTTCCTTACTACACATATGCAATACCTTAAGCTGAAGATGGAAACTATCTAAAACAAGATTCAAATGGGGACTTACCAATAGAAGTATAAACTTCTATGTTATAAGAGTGTTGTATATATACCAAGTTTTCATCTCAGGTATTTAGATGCTTCTGATTGTAACCACTCAAATTCTACACCAAATTTTTGTTGACTACTTCTGTCTACCCAATTTTCCGAGGATGGAAATTTGTAGACCTCTTTAACTTTGTGTCCAACTTCTCGCACAATGTAATCCAAAATTGATTGTGAAATATTGTGTGTCTATTTGAAAAGATGCTCCTTTGTATCCCACAGTGCACCTAGACTTGTCTAAAGAACAAGTTTGTTTCTTCTTGCTTGTCGATGGTACTTTTACAAGGCACCAGAACACAAACCTTACCAAACCTATCAACCACCATGAACATGCATTCATTTACCTTCCTAATTTTTGGTAAACCTCTCACAAAGTCTATGGAAATACTCTCGCAAGGGTGAGTGGGTACAAGTAGGGGATGACATAGAACCTATTTCCTATTACTAAACCTGTTGTTACAATTAAGCATGCATCCTCTTATGAAACTAACTACCTTTTCTTCCATCTTGTGTCAATACACATACCTTTTCAAGTTGGCCAATGTATTCCCTATAGAAAAGTTCCCTGCAACCTTGGAGGCATGGGCTTCTCTAATCAGTTGTCATTGCTTACCTTTAGGAACACATTAATTATCTAGAATATAGAGTAACACATCCTAGAGATGGTATTCAACTTTGTTGTCACCATTGTACACGTGACTATGCCTTTGCAACTACTAAATCACCTACTTGAATTCCTCATCCTCTGAATATGCCTCTCTATATGCATGATGGGTGAATGGATCCATGTGCATCAAATATACCAAAGTTGTGATCTTTGATGTGGGTGGACTTGAAAGTATGTCTCACAAATTGTTTGTGTTTCCCTTCTTATACTTGATCGCTAAATGGAACTATTGTAGAAACCCCATTCACTTGTAATGCCTAGTCTATTAGATTACTCTAGGCATGTAGGTACTATAGTGGTTGGTGATCTATGTCTATTATTGTCTCCTTTCCAATTAGATAGCGACTTCACTTCTTCAGTTCTTACACTAGGATATGGAGTTCCTTGGCATAAGTAGGGATGTTAAGAACTTCCCCATGAAATACTTCATAATGGTAGCATACAAGCCTATAAGTCTCCACTAGCATATGTCTCCACTTCGAAGATTTGTTATAAGATAGGTAATGTCAAAATTGGTGCTTGACAAATCTTCTTCTGTATCTCCCTAAAGGCCCTCTACTGAGCCTTTCCACATTCGAAACTCTTGCCACTTATTATTATTATGTGGAGTTGTGGTTCTATAGATAACAATGAGGCTATGAATTTCCTTAGAAATTATGTTCCCCCAACAAATATCTGAACCTCAAAAACATTAGTAGGCACCAACGACTTCATGATGGTCTCCATTTTGGCTAGATTTATCTTCATCTATCCAACACTTATTAGATACCACATATACAATAAAGGTAGTTGTGAAAACTCACACTTATTAATATTTTCTAGCAACAAGTGCTTCTTTAGTGTCTCTATCACTTGCACTAAATGTGAGATGTACTCCTTCTAGGTTTTCATATATACTAGTATATCATAGACAATAACAACTGAATCTATAAAAGGTTGTAGTATATCATTCATTAACCTCATAAACATAGTTGGTGCATTTCATAGGCCAAATGGCATGAATAACCACTCATACAAATCTTTCCTATTTTTGAAGATGGTCTTACAGGTATCTTCTTCTTTGACTCAAATCTGGTTATATATATACTTTAATTCCATCTTGGTGAACTATTTCTCTTACCACAATGGATCCAATAGATCATATATTCTAGGCAGGGTGTACATGATCTTAAGCATAATTTTGTTTAACACCCTATAATATATACACATTCACCAAGCCCCATCCTTCTTTGGCACAATGATGAGGGGTGAACCACATGATGATGTACTCGATCTAATGACATCCTATTCTAGCCTTTGTTGCAATTGTTTCTTCACATGACTTTATTCTATAACAGGCTACCTCTATAATTAAATGTTTGGCAATGGGGAATCTAGAAATGGTTGGTTCTCATGCACTACTTCCCTCTTGTGTGGTAGCCCTTTAGGCTCTTGGAACATATCCATGTATTCGTATGGAAACTCTTCTGATTGTTGTTTGTATTTATTACTACACCCCTCTAGGGATGCATTTACTCTTATTGAATCTTTTAAAGACTAATTTTATCTTAAAAACAATAAAGCACACTTCTTCCTAGAACTAATGAATTTATTGGCTTGGTTCACACTTACAAATGAAATTTTTGAATTGTCATTGTCTGTGTTGATGGTGAATGACTTTTCATCCTTGATGGGCTTGTATTGGTTTGATCTCACATGAATGTTGGATCTCACATGTACATTTAGGGGTTTACAAACACCACTTCGTATACATCAAGGGGAACTACATCTAATTCAACTTCATCAATAAAATCAACACTGATAGCAAATCTAATTTTACAATGATTTTATAGCTTTATATCTACATCCTTGTTTACCCATCTTAATGGATATGGGCTTGGATGATCATGAACTTCCAATCCCAATTTCCTTACCAACTTTACCACAATGATATTTCCCTACAATCCTAAGTTAAATGAAGCATCAATATTTTTATTTTTATTTTTTATCTTTATATGGAAGAGCATGTTCTTTATGTTCTCTTCTAGTTACTGAAAGCTACTCAGATTCACCTCCCTCTACACTGACTTATAGATGATATTCTCATCCGATTTTGAGCTTATTTCAACCTAGTTGTTCAAATTTGTTGACATGAGATTCCTCTTCTCATAACATTTCTTTTTGTTCTTTTGGTTAAGCTCTAAATTTAACTTCTAACGCTTCTCCCTTGTCTGATTTTCAATGTTACAATGGTTGCACTAGTTGTTGATATTTTTTCACTGGTGTTCCATAGTTTTTATCTTTTTATCTTTTTTCTTATTTCCACTTCTTCTTACCCTCCTTAAAAGTATCTCATTATTCCTTCTCCTACAATCCACTTGATTGTCATTTCTGTAGTCTTATGTTCTCTAGGTACTATGTCGATACACAAGACTCATCCACCAATCTAGGCTTGAATATAATAACTTGATTTTGTAGATGGTTGTGTAGATTCTCTAGATACCTGAGGAGTACATTTGGGTTATATGGGGAGAAACCCAACATTATGGCCATCTTTCTAAATTTTATGGCCTACTCATGTACACTCTGCCCCTGTTTTTGCCTAAAGTACCTCCATTGGATCCATTAGTCCTCTACATAGCTAATAGGGAAAAATTGTGACTTTATGAGGGTTTGAAGTCCTCCACTTAGTCACTATAGGACCTCCCTCTAATATCAAGGTCTACATCTGGCTTTCCCACTAGGTCAGGGCATGGCCCTCTAATTTCAGCCGCACAAATGAAATCTTGTATTCCTCCTTTATATGATGAATACTAAAATAAACTTCTAATTTCTATAACCAATTATTTAGATTTAGAGCATCCATATCAACTTGATATGTATTTATATCAACCTTCACTTTAGTTTTGAATACAGATTGTGAATAGTTCATGCCATTATAACTAGGTTGTTCTTTTTTGGGTCCTTTCTTCGACTCATTCTTTGTTTCTTCCCAATCTCTTAATCTCCCCTATGATCGAACCTTTTCATTGGAACCCCCATATTCTGTGAATAACTCAAGGTTATATTCAAGGCCATCATGAAGAGATTCATGTTACATTTTATGTCTACAACTTGTGCTTCTAGCCATGAAAAGCTCTCCTTTGTTGGATTACAGGGGTTATTCACAGATTCATCAAACATGATAGGGGTCTTATGACTTTTGGTTTAGTCAATCTAGATCCCCTAAAAGTATCCACAATATACCCAAATAAACGCACTTTTATACCAATATAATCCATAAACTATCATGGACATTCCACTCCACAAATCATCACAACACATTTGATAAAATTATGCTTAAAACAATCTGAAATCTACATTGTGAGGGTTTATTTCTCTTTAGATTTATGGATCAATAAATTATTGTTTATTACATATGCATGAAAATTATAATTATGCAAAACGTATATAATAATGAAATAAAATTCACAAACCATGATTGACATAAGATATAACCTAGTAAACCCTCTCGAGATAAAACTCAACTAGAAGGTGAAGTTGCTCTGCTCCCTTTCTCTTAAACCACTATCAAATAGTGTATCTATCTTGGTATGTTTTGAAATGACTCTAATGTGGAAAATCTATATTCTTATTTTTTCATATTGAGTTTCATTGAGATAATTTGAAGAACGGGTACTTGCAATGTCCATACCTTTCACAAACATGGCTATGATATTTGTTTCATGCCCAGAATCAGAACCTAAATCATGTTGTCTAGTTGCAACTCTCTTCTCTTTCTCCTTGTTTCTAAAATTTTTGGGTCTAATCTCTAGTTCAAGTTTCCAACAATTATCTTCATCATGGCCCTCTTTGGAACAATGTTTTCATGTAAATTTTTCTTTCTCCATATTGACGGTAGCATTCTTCTTTCCTTTTCATTTGAACTTACCCTTTCATTTTTATCTAGACTCAAAGGAACTCTCATTAGTTTCTTCAGAAACATTTTCCCCTCTTACCTCTAAATGAGTTTCATTTATACAAACTTCATCTAGTTTTCTAGGGTTAAACATCATAATGGTATGTCTGAAGTAACTATGCAATCCTCCAATGTATTTGAGCACAGTGTCTTGAGAAGACAAATATATGCCCAAAATCAAGGCCATTTTTCTAAATTCTTGTGTATAGCATTTAACATTTTTCCCCTTAGCTTGTTTAAAGTTTTGCCAATCCATAATAGATTTCTGCATGGATGCTAATGGATAAAAATGTATTCTTATTGCAACAACAACATCATTCAAAGAGCATAAAACCTTACCATTTTTCTTCATATCCTCTTGAGTTTTGGCTTCCCACCAAATTAGTGCTGCAACTTCCAATCTAAGAGAAGCAAGTTGAATCTTGGTTTCATAATGTTTGATTATTTTGTATCCTTCAATACACTTCAATATGAAAAATCCAATTATGCAATCTTTCTAAATTTACCTCTCCATTGTACAAAGGAAATTCAAACTTAATATCAAGTTTAAGCGAAGGAGTTTTACCATGACCCCTTTGGGAAATTGGAGGTATTTTTTAAAGGGTAGAAGAAGTTGAAGATCAGGATGAAGATCAGGATGCGGACGATGATGGAGATGAAGGTGGTAGTTTATCACCATTCCCTCCATTCCATTTTGGAGGCTTGCCTCCTTTTCCTCCATCGCCTTTTGGAGGCTTTGAGATTTCTCCATACAGTCTGGAATTCCTCTCCTCTTAGAAAACCTTAACCATCTTAGACATATCAAAGAATTATTTTCTAAAAGTTTTCTCATCTTCAAATATCTCTTCAGGACCTTCTTCATGTGGCATGACTATTAAAGGCTGATGTTTGTTTGTTCTCGTTGAAACATTTTGAGATCTTGGCTCCATAAATTCTCCTTCTCCTCTTTTCAACTTCAACCTTGTAATCATAAGAAAAACACTTGCAAACAAATAAGATCTTCACAACAACCTTTTTATTTAATACAAAAATGATCTTTTTATGTGAATTTGAAGATTTTTAAGAATTTGCAAGTTAAATTTATATGTATTTTGGATAGAGGATCAATTTACTAAACACATAAAAAAGTAAAGTTTAACCACAATTTATAGCCAAACAGAGAAAAAATAAGCATATCTTAAACATGTAATGAAAAACATGATAGAGGAGCTCAACCCTCTCTTGGGCTACATCTCCTAGTCCAACTTAAACCACTGGGACTCTTTCATTAAAATGATCAAAAGTGTTATTACATGCTTTTATAAAGCTCAAACATAAAAATTGATGTCTCTAATGGATCCAACATTGTCAAAAATTTCCATTTTGGTTCTTTCTGTAGCTCATTTGGCAAAAAAGTGAGTTAGTTACGATTATTTCAAGTTTTTGCTCCATTTCATAACTAATCATCCTCCAATTCAGTCTAAACCTAGCTTGAGCACTCCAAACCCAGAACTGACACATAATTTTGGCCTACACTCTTGCCTAATTGGGAGAAATTGTAGGGCATTTAGTCCACCCATTAATCCCCCAGTTCCTAAAATTTAGGTCACGTGGCGTGCATATGACCCAGTTTAGGGACGAGATCCTAGGGCGTATGTGGCAACAGATTTAAGCCCTCTACTTGGTGAGTGCTCCTGGTCATATCGTGTCCTAGTGACCTAGGTTTCACCCCATCCATGCTCGTGCTCTGCGTTCTATGGAGGGTCATGTGACCTGAGGCCAGATCTTAGGGTTAATCCCCTCTAACTGTTCCAGAACCTCGGTTTTATGGCAGGTAATATGAACCCAAGGTTGGCCCCTTTACCCTCAGCCTCTGGTTCTTTATGCCCACTCTTCGATGGTGTTAACTTCAGGGTTGTGGTTGTGGATCGAGCTAAGGCCTAGCCCCTTGGCCCTCCCACTTGCAGTTCTGTGTGTGCTGGGGTAGTTAGGGGATAGGGCTTAGCCTGCCCCCCTCCACCAATGGCACCACCATTTAACATTAAATATGACCATTCAACCATGTGTAAACAAGGAACATGGTAGCTTGGTGGTATGAGCCTGTAGTGTTTACTACCAGGTAGCGGGTTCAATCCTTCAAAGGTTAGTTTGGACCCAAACAAATATTTATATGAATGAGTGGAGGCCACATGGAAGCCACTGATTGGCCCACGTGGCACTCCCTCATTGGGTGACATAAAAAAACCCATTAACCAATAAAAAATATTGTCGTTCCACAACCAATCAAAACGAGAGAAGTGGCAATCAACTACTGGTCAACAAAATACTTAAACAAACCTAGTCAAATTCCATGTTAGCGTACAAACCGCTGACTCATTGTACGTACAACTCACTTTCAAAATTCTTATATGTTTCCTAAGTCGATCGGAACATGATAATGGGAGCATCCTATATCGGTTTTGAGTGAAATGAGTTTTTTTGGATTTAGATTGACAAGATATACCTAGTCATTTAGGTTTCATGCTCTATCACACATTTTCAATTTTGAGCACTAACTTGATCTACTAGATCACTCCTCCCCATTCGAAGGTTTTGTACCTCCAAAATCTCTTTATCACTCAACAAATAAATGAGGGTACAAGTCCCTCACCCTTCCACTGTCAATCCACTAAATTTTTCTTGACTTTGTCACTTTTAGCTTTTCATGAATGTACATCACTTTCCTTGATTTTGGGGTCCAAGGCTTTTTGTCAATGTTAACATCTTTCTGCAATTTTTTAAGATAAGAAGAATAGAAAACTGCGTTTGAAGGAATATGCACATTCCCTCCTCGGTCTTCAATCAATGGAAACTTAAACACATTGAAGTTCATTTCACCTTGAACATTGTTACCCTGACGATGCTTAACATGTTTAGCCTTGCACTTGGCTTGACTCTTTACCAAATGTGATCGCCATCACCATGCAGCATCTTTCTTCAAAGCCAAAACATTATGAAACCCACAAGAATTTGTTTTGGCACCAATGTCCTCTTTGCCAAATAACCTTTGTATTTTCTTTTTGACCTCTACATGCTTTAACACTGACATCTTGTTCACACCAATGTTCAACAATGATTCAACCTACTACAAATTCACTTCATTTTGTTTACCTCAATAGGCTTTAATGCCTCCTTCCTTCTCCTATTGTGTCATATTTGTACATCCTTCAATACTATCCCAAGTTTTTCTTAAGGGGGGATGTTAGGATATTTCGACACATACAAAATAGTTAAGTATAACTTGGTCTAGTGTAGAGTTAGGTAAAATGTGTTTCTTTACTATATATTTTTGTAACTTACAATTCAATGATCAAGATATGTAGTGATCCATCGGTTCATTCTCTCTTTGGTATTACTGACACTTGATCTCTGGCTTAACACATGATTCGTCCATGAGCTCTATTTAAAGAGCATGAAGGGGCATTTGTGGGTAACCGTTCATGAGATAAGCTTATGTAAATTTTCATTCTTTTATTAATAAATTTCCTGAAGTGGCCACATTGGCTCAGGCCATGGACTGTTTCCCTCTTTGAGGGTTTTAAGCACGTCAACAATATTGGTATATTGATATGTGATCTATTTGTGAGTGATGTCCTTTGGTGTTCTGTCTAAGGAACTTACCCAGTAAATTCCTACATGGTATCAGAGTTATTTGAGGTCGGCATCCGTTGGTGATCCAAATCTAAAGCCAGTAGAATTGCATCCAACTTTTTCCTATATCTACTGTTACTGACTGCTTTCAGGCTGAGAGCACTAATCTATTGCGCTAGGAGCATCTGTTCCAGTGAGGAACCCCTTTTGTTTGATGCGAAAAGGTTTTCGATAGCCCTAGCTACGTCATTTTTAAGATTTGGAGGTATATACAGTGTCTATTTGCAGTTTTTATTTATTTTCTCTCTGTTTATTTCAGTTTATGTAGCTCTTTATTCTTTTTTATTACCATATCTATACCTTTCATTTCTATGTATGCTCTTTGCCCCATGACTCTGTGCGGTCTGGGCAAATAAAAAACAGAAAGGAAGGGTTTTTCTCATGTGTATGCTTTTTTCCGCCGCGCCTTATTGTGATCTTGGAAAATCATAAACATTGAGGAAAATATTTAGTTTCTAACGAAAGCTAACTTCAAATCGTAAGGTTTGTTTTTTTTTGTATGTCTACATTGGGTTTTGTGTTTTTTGTTTTGTAGGCAAAAAATATCTTTCTCAAGTAAGCACGCACCACAAAGCTTCAGTGACTTAAAAAAAAAAAACAACCCCCATTCCTCTTTTCCAAAAATTACTAACCTTTTAATGTAGCTCACTTGGTGCAAAGCTATTTTATGAGAATAGAGGTATTGAGTTCAAATCTTTCTTTTTGTAGAGCTAAGTAGATGAAGTTTGGAAAGGGGGTGGATTTTTTTTTAAATATAACATTATCATTCATTTATGCACATTCCTGCACTTCGTCAGCATCTTCAACAACTTTTCTTCAAAAATCCATAACTTCTTCATCCAGAAGCCGTTATCAGAGTCGTTTTTTGAATTAGCCTAATATTTCGAGATCTTTCCATTGGAACACTTAGTTTCAGCATCTATAGATTCAACTTTTGTTAAAATGGAAAGTCCATGCCAAGTTATTCTTGACAGCACCAACTACTTCTAATGGTGGTGTACATTGTGGATTTACTTACAGGTAAAGGTCTTTACAGATTAGCCTCAGGCCAAGAAACCAAACCGAAAGATGAAGATAATGTAGCCAAATGGGAAAATAAGCATGATCAAGCATGTAGGTTGATAGGGATGTCTATTTATTTAGACCTTAGATTCCATATCACATGACTTGATACTTCTAATGAAGCAATGAAACAGATCACTAAAGTTTTTGGAATTAAAAATGAACTTAGAGCCCATCAACTCGAAAATGAGTTGCTTACATTGGACCCCAATAATTTTTCTTCCATTGAAGATTTTTTGTCCAAGTTCAAGACCCTTAGACTTCTCTTGGAAGGTGTTAAGGTTAAGAAAGAAGATGGTAACTTTATCTATTCAATTCTTACAAAGTTGGGACCAAGCTACTCTATGTTTGTTTCCATCTTCCATTCTACAATAGAAGCCTTCATTTCTCAAGGACAAGACTGCAAGTCCCCTTCTTTTGATGCCTTTTGTGATTTTTTAATAAGAGAACAAAAAAAACACTTACATCCTGGTCTTCTTAATCTTAGAAGCTCTTCTAAGAAAGCCCTAGCCGCCTAGCAGCAACCAAATTCAAAGAATCCTAAGAAGCCGTATCATAAAAAGAATGGTCCAAAACGAAGCAAGGGTCCTAAGCCATTTTAGTCTCAAAATGAAAAATCATTTCAACAAAATGATAAGGCAAATAAAAACAAAGGGAAGAAGACTAATAGACATTGCCACTTTTGTAATCGAGATGGCCACATAGGATCCAAATTCTTTAAGAAGATGGAAGCCTTTGAAGCAGCAATGAATAAGCATAACATCCATTTGGAGCACTCAACAACTTCAACTTCATCTTCAGGAATAGAAATTTTTGCATGTGGTTGTCAAGCATCTCGGTCTGGATATGCACTAAATGTATCTTCTTCTTCTCATTCTCATGAGTGGCTCACTGATTCTAGAGCTTCTTATCACATGGCCAAAAACTAAGCCATGTTTTCTTTTTTAAATGGTTGTAACACCAAAAATATATATGTTGGTGATGATAGATCTCTTAGTGTCATAGTGACTGGAACTATTCATATAGACAATGGTAAATTCAATGATGTATTATGTGTTCCAACCTTATCCTGCAACCTTCTATCTGTATATCAGATAACTCATTCAAGTGAAGGTAAAATCATTGAATTTTCACCTCATGATATTCTAATTAAGGACCTAAGAGATCCTAGATAGATTTTAGCTATTGACATTGTTGATGATTCTATAAGGTTGTATAAGTTTAACAACTTTGGGTCATCAAATATTCCCTCGATATCTGTTGCTCATAATGATGAAGTGAGAAAACTTTGGCATGAGCAATTTGGTCACTTAAACTATCGCTCCCTTCAAAATCTATGTAAAGAAAATATGGTAACAAGTCTTCCAATGGTATCTTGCAGAGATGGTGTTTGTTCCAGATGTGTACTCGGAAAACATCATCGGGGTAGTTTTGAAAAATGTGCCTCTTGGCACGCCTCAGCCCCTTTACAGCTTGTGCATAGTGATTTATGTGGTCCACTTTCAGTTGTTTCATTCTATGGCTACAACTATTTCTTAACTTTCATTAATGATTTCTCCAGATGCACTTGGCTATACTTATTAAAGCAGAAACGGCTATGATTTCAAATGTAGGTTTTAACCCTGTGCAGAAATTACCTGCATATGAATTCTAAAACATAGAAAATAAATAATGCGAGAGCATAACACATAAAACACATATATGCATGGATTTTCCCCTGGATCCCAAAACTAGGACTACCAACTTGATTTTTCATTATGCTCCTTTCAATGTTATAATACATATTTATACATGCTAAACCATCAAATACCATGGATTGAAAACCATCCAAGACCATGGACCGAAAACCATTGTGTCCAAAAACATGTGCGAAAATCATACACAAAACCATAGGCGGGTCCACCCAACCTAACAAAAGTTTAGAAACCAAAATTTTTTGGGGCGTTGCCCTGGACCCCATAGAGTGGGGTTACCTGCAACCCTCAAACCCCTATCACCCCCCCGTTACGCAATTGGTACAATGAAGGGGGGGCTTCTCCCCCTCTCTAACCCCCCGGTTAACTACATGGGCTAGTCATGGAAAGAATATAACACAACCCAACATTCTCCCACTTGTTGTTTTCTTTCCATAGGGGACCACAAAAGATCTTAGTTATTTATCTAGTCGTGTGACGCCCATTTTTTATCTACACTAAGAAAACTTTTCAGAGCTCAAAAATTTTGTCAATGCATCTGCAATATTCTTCAAAGTGTCCACCTTTACCAGCAACACTTTTTTGTCTTCTATCATATCCCTCACAAAGTGATACTAGACATAAATGTTCTTTGTGTTTGAATGATATGAAGGGTTCTTTGCCAAGAAAATTGAACTTTGGCTATCACAGTCTATCCTTATAGCTCCCTGTACTAACCCCATACTTTAACACAATCTCTACAACCAAACTTCTTCCTTGCTTGCATGAGTGGTTGCCATGTATTCTGCCCCTGTAGTTGATAGTGCCACTATAGATTGTTTCTTACTCATCCAACTAACTGCATCTCCAAATAGGTTAAACACATACCCACTTGTAGATCTTCTCTGATCCAGATCTCTAGTCTAGTCTGTATCAACAAAGGGATGAATATCCAACACTCTGTCCAATCCTAGTCTTCCTTGGTAGCACAAACCATAATCACTAGTACCACACAAATACCTAAAAACCCGCTTCACTGCTGTCCAATGCTCCTTTCTTGGTTTTGACATAAACCTGCTCAATAATCCCACATGTGTAATTTTTTGTCTAGTACAGACCATTGCATACATCAGGCTACCAAATGCACTTTCATATGGAACATGAGACATGTCCTCTTCCTCTTCTTGTGTCTTGGGACACTGTTCAATAGATACTTTACACCTACAAGAATAGGAACCTTCATCGGTTTACTATCCTGCATATTAAATCTCTACAATATTGTCTCGACATACTTCCTATGGTTTAACCAAAGCCTCCTCTTTGCCCAATCTCTTTTAATTTCCATGCCCAAATATAGTTTGCAACACCAATAACTTTCATGTTGAATTTGGAGGATAATTGGGTCTTCAAATCCTGGATAATTTCTCTGTCATTTCCAACCAGCAACATATCATCCACATACAAGACCAAATAAATAACACGGTCAGCGATTAATTTAAAATACACATAGTGATCTTCTTTGCTTCTGGAGATCCAAGTCCCCGTATAAATGTATCAAATTTATGATACCACATCCTTGGTGACTGTTTTAACCCATACAAAGACTTCTTTAACTTGCATATTAGTTCTTTCTTAGCCTTCACCAGAAAGCCTTTAGGTTTCTTCATGTAGATTTCCTCTTCCAGATCCCCATGAAGAAATTTTCTCTTCACATCCATCTATTCTACCTCAAAATCAAAAGTAGGAACAATAGATAAAAGTAATCTAATAGAAGTTACCTTGGCAACAGGAGAAAAAATATCACCAAAATCAATTCCCCACACCTGGGAATAACATTTTTCTATCAACCGAGCTTTGTATTTCCCCACCTTTCCTTCTGCATTTGTCTTTCTCTTGAACATCCATTTGCTGCCAATGGGTTTCCTTCCAATCCATAACTCCACCAGATCCCAAGCCTCATTTTTGTGCAAAGATGTCATTTCATCAACCATGGCCTCTTTCCAGAGTTTTCCATCCTTTGAATCTACTGCTTCCTTCACAGTTCTGGGATCATCATCAGTAATATATAATGCAAAATTTGAACAAAAATTAGATGGACTATACCTTTCTGGCTGCCTTCTTTCTTGAACTGATCTTCACACACTCGAAGTTTGTGGCTCTTCATCTTCTAATTTCTCCTCTGCTGTAGAGTCTAGTTCTTCCTCCTTTAGCTCAAGCTCTATCTTCTTAGGTTACTTTGGTTGGACTTCATGTTTAATAACATCTTTAACCTCTCTAAACACCACATCTTGGTTGTACACTACCTTCCTTGTTACTGGGTTCCAAAGCTTATAACCCTTTAAACCATCCTTACACCCAATAAAGATGCACTTTTCAAATTTACTATCCAACTTGGTTTGCTTCTCCTTTGGAACATGTACATATTCATCACATCCAAATACCCTCAGATTTGAAAGAGATGGTTTCTTACCAGTCCATACCTCTTGTGGAGTTTTATCCTCCAACATTGATGAAGGTGATTTGTTGACTAGTTAACATGCTGTCTCCACTGCCTCTTCCTAGAATTCCTGTCCTAACCCAGCACCACTTAGCGTGCTTCTTGCCCTTTCCATCAATGTCTTGTTCTTTCTTTCTGCAACTCCATTTTTTTGAGGTGTATATGGAGTAGTCTTCTGCCGTGCTATACCATGCCTCTTACAGAATACCTCAAATTCCTTACTGCAAAACTATCCACCGTTATCTTTCCTCAGCACCTTTATCTTCTTATCTATTTGGTTTTCCGCCAGAGCCTTGAATCCTTTAAACCTATCAAAGACTTCATATTTCTTCTTAAGGAAATATATCCATGTATTCCTTGAGAAGTCATCTATAAATGATACATAGTACACAGACTTACCCAGTGATGGAGTCTTCACAGGTCCAAACACATCACTATGCACAAGCTCTAATATATGTTTCACCCTCTCACCACCAGAGGGGAATCTCACCCGATTCTGCTTCCCATATACACAATTTTCACAGAAATCAAAATCTAGAAAGCTATTACTCATACCTTCTACCATACCTTTACCATTAAGTATTCAAAGGGCCTTCTCTCCAATATGTCCAAGCCTTTGATGCCACAACATGGTCTTCTCTCCAAAGACCACTATATTTTCTGCTCCAATTTTAGGAACCACAGAAATGTTGCACCCATCAACAACCATGCTACCTTGCAGCTTGTACAGAGTTCCAATTCGAACTCCTCGCATCAATACCAGTGCTCCCCGAACCATCTTGTAGGTATCCTTCTCGAACACTATTTTTACACCTGCATCATCCAACTTGCTTATAGAAATCATATTTCTGGCTAATGTAGGAATATGCAGAACACCCGGAAGTGTTCTAACCCTTCCACCTTCCAACTTCAACTTTACTAATGAGCCCCAGAAATGGGTGACTATATGGGCTCATTTTGCCTGTTATTATCATTTAATCCACCATTCTCCATATTTTTATGCATGCTCATGAATATATTTATGTTAATTGAGTGAATCGGGATAGTCATTTTACCACAAAGTCTAATACGTGCTTATTGCAGATTTTTGGATTTTTTGGACCAAGATCAGGCATTTATGGGAAAATTACTAGCCAAATTTAAAGAAACAAGGTTGAGGATTTATAAGAAGGGTGTCTCCTGCACTAAATGACCCCTTCCTCGAGTTCTCCACCAACATCTCGGAGTTCAACAACCCACCAAAGATGCTTTCAAGGGGCAACCGAGCAGGTCTAGTGAAGTGGTTGTTATCTGCAAGTTTTGGCAGCCGAGTTCCTAAAGTTTAGAAGGACTGTTGGTGTCGTCAACTTGTATAAATAAGAGGGCCTTAGGCCTCAGTAGGAGCTATTGAACTATTTATTTTTGCACTTTAGTGCAACTCTGCATTCAACTCATTTTCGAGCTCTTTTTGTAAACAATTTTGTGACATGACTATTATTTTTTGATCAATGAAGAGGAATTCAGCCTTGAACTAGAATTGATATTTCTAAGGGGGCTGTAGCTCTTGGATTTGGGCCCAACCCAAGTGCCTAGTACCTCCTTCTTGTATTTTTTTATGTGTTTTTCTTGCATTCTTGAAATAATTTCTTTTATTTAGATTAAATCTTGCTTTATTACATAGGTTGTTTTTGATGCTTAGAATAGTTGTTCTTGCTCAGGTTGACTAGTTAGTTTGTTGCAATAATAGAAAAGATCCACAAAAAGGCTACCAAGTAGGCTTTTAGCTCCTTTCTCCCTCCTTGGTACCATGAATTGAGACCAAAGTACTCTTGTTGCCACCAAAACACTGTTTCTGCTTTCCAATGCAATTGCTAGTGTTAGATTTTGAGTTGCAGAAGTTGATATCAGTTATGTTTTCATACTTAGATCTATTCTTGTTCAATTTCCACAGCTTTCTTGCATAACTTCCTGTCCATCAAGTTCTGTTCAGCCCTTTTCTGTTTTCTAGGTCAGAATTAGGTAAAAAATAAGTAAAAGTCTATTTTCATAGTTTTTGTTGGGGTTACTTTTGAAAAGAAGTGTGCAAAGCACCTGTAAGACACTCCAGCCTATCCTTCTTCCATCATACAACCTGCTCCAGTCTCTTTCTCAAGGTTTTCTTCACTCATTCAGCACACTTTCTCAGCCTGCCCTAATTTCTACTTTTTTTTGCAAAATCGCTTTCTTAACCTTTGAACAACTCCAACCATCTTCTTTACTCCTGAGCTTCATTTACAAGGTCGTAGACCCCTTAACATCTCTATCCATCCTTCATTTCCACATTCCCACCATTTTTCCTCCTTCAAACCTTCAAACATCACTTTCGGCCTGCTCCTATAGAACTTCCTGTAGATCCCCTATAGACTTCTTGTAGAAGTTCATGCAAGCAATTTTTCGAGATCTAATCACCATGGAATTCTCCAGAAGGGTTCTAGGGACTCCTTAGGTCCTCTCCACACCTTCCTCATCATCTGCAACAGCCAAATCCATCTCCTTTCACCACCAAACATGTGCACAGTCAAATAAGTTAAAACAAAACCATAATAATTTTGCATAAAATTGCTCAAAAGTATAAAAAAATGGTTCTTCCATATTTTCCTTCAAAAGTACCTTAGGTAGATGCATTTTATCTTGACATTAGTCCATGGCATCCATTTCAGTAGTTTCATCTCTTTTTCTTGCAAAGGTAGGGTTAATGGGTAAAATTAGGGTTTGCTAGGGTTAGCATTTCCTTCCAGCTTTCATCTTCTTTCTGCAAGTAGAATAGCCTCTTTTGAGTTAGATATCTTCCATCACAATTAAAAGCTTCTTTTGAGAGCTCATAGAAGCTGGCTTGAGCTCCTAGCATACTTGTGCTAGCTGATCAAGTGACAGCCTGCAGTAAGAACTAGTACTTGTGCATACATCATCGTCGCTTCCAAGTTTGTTACAAACTACTGGGTTGATAAAAGTAAAGAAGGGAGTCCTAGGAGTTGCAGCATCATTGCTGCAATACTAGAGCCCACCATATTTCTGGTGCCATTGCCAGGGAAGCATCAGAGTATTTGTGATTACTGCTTTTCTTCTATTTTTCTACTCCAACATTCTACTAATTAGTTTATTTCAGCAAGAGTAGAGTAGTTGTTTCATTTCCATTCTACAATTTCATTTCAGCAAGCATAGATTAGACATTTCTTGATTTCATTTAATTTTTGCAAGCGTAGCTTAGCATTTCAATTCTGTAATTTCAATTCTGCAAGCATAGCTTAGCATTCCAATTTTGCAATTTCAATTCTGCAAGCGTAGATTAGCATTTCAATTCCGCAATTTCAATTATGTAGGTGTAGGTTAGCATTTCAATTCTGTAATTCCAATTCTGCAAGCATAAATTAGCATTTCCATTTTGCAATTTCAATTCCGCAAGCGTAAATTAGCCATTTCCTGCTTTCATTTCAATTCTGCAATTTTCGTTTCAGCAAGGTTTATTGTAGTTAGTTGCTATTTGTTGTTCAATCAATTTCAATTTTGCAAGTACAAGTAGAAAAAGAACCACAAAAATCCCACAAAAAGAGATTCTCTTTCATGCCTCGTAGGAACAGAGAAAATTCAGGAAAATTCCTACCCAACACCCTGTTGTGGCCAGCAACAACCCCCCTTCTTATTTAGTAGTATTACTAATACTAAATAAGTGGGGGCCCTTAGTAAAAAAATTAAAAAAATGAATTAGTGCTTGTATTTCCTTTTTAATAAAACTTACCATCATAAACTTAGGAAAATACCCTCGAAAAATCTAAAAAAGCTTAAGTTTCATGATAAGGTAAGATAAAATCGCTCCTTAAGAAATATCACATCGCAAAAGGAACAATAGGTTACTCCCAAACAAGCCGAATTCTGAGATTGTGAGATCGCGATGCGAGACTGCATACTGAAAAATATGTATCGCATCAAAGACCGCTTATGCTAAAAAACCCCAAATCGCCGATATGTGACAGTGCATATCGCAAAATCGGATTAACAAAATTGTCACATGTCGCGTTCTTGTGATATTGCGATATAGTGATATTGTGATAAAGCGACAGAGCGATATTGCAACAGAACGACAGAATGGTATCATGAAAATGCGATATAGCGATCTATGATATTGTGAAGCAAATCGCAAAATCGCTTCATTGCGAATCTTTCGGGCTTATTATTCGAGAAAACTTTTTCGATGAACCGAGACCTAGTTATGTGTTTTAATGCTAATTAATGAGTTAGTTACGAGGTGTTAATGAAATATGGTTTTGTGCCTATTGAAGAGCCAGTTCACATAAAGTGGTATAATTTTTGTGTTTTTAGCATTTAAAGCTTTCCTGTCACCTTTCCTTATCATTCCTCTCACCTCACTTGTAAACTGCAAGAACGAAGAACAAAGAACTATACAGAGCAGTATACAAGATATTATGGGGAAGAAAGGCAAAGCTCCGAGCTCTGACGACAAAGAAATGACGCCCCTATATACAGACACCGCCTGTAACAGAGATGTTGGTATCACAACTTGGGAACGCATGTATAATTTATTTGAAGATGAAAATCCCAAGCTAACAGAGGTTACGGCTACTGCTAGTTCATAGGGATCTTCTGAAGCATCAGTTGCAAATTTAGCTTGTTCGTTTTTGCACCGGATAGCAGTGAGGCCCAGGATTCTCCACTACAAAGACATGGTTAAATGAGTACTGGATAGCACTGACAACAAAAACATACACTGTAAAACTCGAGGTCAAGAACTTACGGAATTATTATTTTCACAAAAATTGAGCTTTACATCCACTAAAAGAAAGCACACAAGAGGCGAAAATCGCACCAAGGAAGCCCGAATCAAGAAACAAATGTAGTTTCCGATGCACGATTAACGCGCATCGCTGGGTAAAACTTCTTAAAATGGAAAGCCTCTAATTGCTCAGTCACCTATAAGCCCAAAAATTCAGAAAAAGAATGGTAGAGCTAAAAAAGTAAAACTTGAATCCTAAAACCAGTAGTAATTGTCTGAAATATCTTCAATAGGGTATCTACCGAAAGTACAACAATTTTAGACACACTGGAGATAGAAGGCTCAAGAAAAGGCAGAATCAATCAAGATTAACTAAGTTGAATTGGGATTCTTACTGGGCATATTTGGTAAAACCGCACAGCCAGTGTATGACTCTCAAATGCATCATCAATTCTACCGAGAAAATGGCGCCAGCCCTCGCTGATTCTGTTTTCACAGGACAATTTAAAGTCTGAAGTCGACTAGCCGACTCTTCTCCAACAAATGTTGAATGCTTGCGATTTCAAGGAGTGAATACAGAAATAGTTAGTTGTTAATTTTAGATTCAATATTAGTATTAATTTTACTTTATTTTTGCTTAGGAAAGGAACAGTCATTTAAATCGTATCCTTCATTTTTGTAATAAGTTATTTTTAGATTTAGTTAGTAGTATTTAAACCCTTCTCATGCATTTAGAGAAGGGTCTAGAAATTTATCAAAAACTTG